>MJUU01009256.1:0-45312 GCA_002080025.1 Modiolus philippinarum
ATACCCTCGGGGACTAACAGTCCACCAGCAGTGGCATCGACCCAGTGAGCAAAATGAGCAAAATGTATGAAAGGATTGAGGTACTGTTTAACTATTACCCAGTGAAAATAAGCAAATGAAGAAAATTATGATCACACATATTTTACATAACAGTTGAAAAGAAAAAAAAAACTTAAGAGAAAATATCACAATAAGTTCGCTGCACATAGTTGTTAAAAAACAATTATTCTGGTATTTTATGGTCTGTAAAATTGAAAAAAAGCCATTGGAAATATAATCAAAATATTAAGATAAAATAGAAAAAAATCATAATCTATGTGGTACCATGGCAGTTGTTATAAGTATTTTATTTTTGCATTAGTCACAGATATCTTGAATGCATACCGTGAAATAAAATTACATGTGACTTTAAAAAACAAACGATGAGAAATTTCAAAGTTTTCAGTTCATGAAAGAAATCAAACAATTTCTTAGTTTATTGGGACATTTGTGACTCGCAAAAAAGTAATTCATACGGTACCAAAGACATTACACAATATCCACAATATTTCGACACAAAAATGTCATATCATATTTGAAGAAAGCCCAGCACAAGCAAAACAAAAAACATTAATAAAGTCGTAGCTCAGGAACTAGAGGGGAGAATGATCAAAAGTATGGGTCACAAAACCAGCTTATGAGGAAGATGCGTCTTCTATTGCCCAGTTATATATTTATAGAATATTTATGACATATTTTCATATCAAATCCTTTATCACCCTTTGGTTTATATATCGGCCCGAAAGTCGTATTGCTGGAGGATAGTAAATTACCACGGACTCATGAATGTGACGAATGACATGTGACGATATTTTTATAACATGCTTCCCATATAGAGGAAACTTTCGGGTAAATGCCATTCTAGAACAACAATAAAAGCGTAGTTACATTGTAAGCCTTTACCTTGTATTTGCAGAGAGCTTTGTCCCACGTATATTTACTCCAAATTCTTTCATATTTTATTAAAGACTGGAGCTTGTCTGTCCTGCAGTATGTAGTGCGTAAAACAATTAAAAGCTTTCTCTGCATTTCATTTATGTTGAGGTTGTTCTTTTAAGGATTTCTCATATGGACGTACAATCATACTTTCAAATGTTGGCATTTTATTTTTTGAAACTTCAAAATGTTATTCTGACAAACTGTGAATTTTTTCTGTATATGCGCATTTCGACAACTTATGTTATTAAATCTTATTAAATAACAAAACACCGAGGTTTCTGTGAATTTTGGTTCTGCATATGCGAATTTCGACAACGTGCAAATTAAATCATTACGTTTGGAAATCCATGAACCGAAAAATGTGTAAAAGCTGATAGATAACAAATTAAAGTATGCTAAGTTTTATTACTATTGACTCTTTCAGTGCGCTGTGGTTTTTTATATGTTGTGATTGACATCTACTAGTCTTTTGGGGGCAATTGATGACAACGATTTTTAGAACACTTTTCTGTTTATTTTTATGTTTGTTGACGATCCAGCATACATGGGGTAGAAAAGACATGACAGAAGCGTTGCTCGACATATAGCAATAAATTCCGCTCAAACCAGTGCAAAATATCGTCTTGAACAGTATGTGATATGAGCAAAGCTCATTGTTGAAGGCCTCAATGTGATAAAATTTTGATCTAATGCTTGGTTTTATCATGAGTTTGAAGATACTTTGTCTCACATTCATTTACTCCATATTTTGTCATTTTTTTATTACTGCAATATCGTCATTTCTATAAATTTATGTGATAATACAATATTTTGTGCAAATGTTTGTCGTTATTTCGCGGAAATTTAGGAACTTGTGTGTCATGAGGCTTCCGAGAACGGTAAGCATGTGATTATTTCTGGAGCAGGCCAATAACAATGTCATATCAGCACGATTTGCCATTATTTGTTGAAATCTGATAAACCAATCAAATGTTTAAATACAAGTGTCAATTAGAAATTGGTTACAAAATACGATTATATAATGGAAGTTTTGTTTCAGATACAAAAATATCATCAACATAATGGACAAGCCCATTTTTTGGGGCGAGTCCATTATTGTAGACAATATTTGAAGTATCCGAAACAAAACTTATATTATTCTTTTAATCGGTGATTAACGAATTTATTTGATGCAACATATTTTGAAAATTAAAAATTAATTTCGAAGAAATCATGAAATTGAGTATTGATTAGTAAAGAATTTGTGCGATCCTTTACAGTTTTTAGGTGTATATTTCTTTTTTACATTGATGCGCTGATTGAAAAGATATGCGTGGCTGAAGTTACTTTTTGCAAATATTTTTCCGTATTCGAGCAGTAGCAAATACTTAAAATATTTGCCTCAAGAGATCAAAGGAAACTCAGACAAATTACCTATGAAAAATGATACATCTCGAGACTTTTGAACCATCATCAGTGATATGCATAGAGTGATAGCAAATGGTAACTTCATACCAAAGAAACGTAAATTTTGAGTCTGCTGATGACCATTTGGCAATAGACCACTTTCATGTTTATTTCTTATCCCGACTTTGGCTCCGTTTTTATAACGTTTTCCACAAAGGGAAGTAACCTACTGACCCGACAGTCAGCTTTACGGTTTTATTGTAATAAGGGACAGTAGTAGAATTCGAATACATAGGTATCTATCACTGGACTAGGTGTAATATCTCGATTGTCTTTAAATGAATTATTTCAAGCTATTCGGGTACTTATCACAGTGAAAATCGTAACCGTTGCCAAAGAAAATATTTACTGACCGTCCTTTCCCTGATGCGACCGAAAACCAGAATGTCGGGTGTTAGGGAGTGACGTCCCTTTGAAAAACATGCTAAATTAGCAGTCATCCCGTAAATATGAAATTCGTCTATTATGAATGTTCAGTGCAAACTATATTAAAACTGTTATATTGAAAAGACCATAAACCAATAAATATATAAAAGTTAATAGACAACTAATAATCAACACTATTTTGATAGAAAGCCAAAAACAGCTTGTGACAAAAGGTTCACAAAAGATTTAATTAATAGATACTATCAAAGATGCCTTCAAAAACTTTTTCAGGCTGATGATGTTTATTGCATTTTCAATTAGGACTGTATGCACATGTATGAAGCACTGGCGGTGCAACAAAATTGTAAATTAAGATAAAGATGTTCAAGTACCTCGCAAAGATATATCTTCACCAATTTTCTTGAAGGACATTGAGAACTATAAAGACAAAACAGAATCCAAAACCTTTTCAGAACTGATAGGTGTTATTCTTCTTTAATAGCAAGTTTCTTTCACATTAGCTATATGCCATTTTATTCATGCCATGTGCTTCTATTTCGTAAACAAATGTGTCATCACTTCAAAACTACTCTCTGATTAGTTGTCTCCCATCATAATCAAATCAAAATTTGAAAATATAGGATATATATCTATTTCTTTGAACGTTGACACTTTAAAATATCCGTCAAAAAGTTTTACCACGTTTTCTTTGACGAAGAAAACATTCAATTCAATAGTTTCAACAGGGCTCAGTCCTTAGTTTTAACAAAATTTTGTAAAATTTATATTTTGCAGTTGAAAGCGTTAGTTATAGTCTGATGATAAACTGTCCATATGTCACACAACGAAGAGAGCAGAATGAAAATTAAAAAAAAAAGTTAAATAATGGCAGCAAAAAAACTATGTATATCTAGAATGGATAAGAGGTTCATTATTCATTAGCCTAGTAAACAGACTTGTCTGACATAAGCAATTTACCTCGCGTTGTTTTTAATCAAAATTCTGGCCCTTTAAAATAATGAGGCTTCATTCCGTGTATTGCACTCGGTGGATTTCCTTGGTTTTGGAGTTTTGCCTTCCATTTCGATATCTTTGGGAAGTATTATATGAATCTAACTTTGCTAATGAGAGGCTACATGTGTAAAGCGCAGCAAAATTTTCTGTACATTATGCAACTTTGGTTATTTTGTATTTTTAAATGATATCTAATAAATATTTAGGTATCATCAACTAATGAACGTTGCCACATGTTTATTTAGTATGAAAAAGAAAGGAAATGAGGTAAATGTCAAGGAGACAACATAGCATATCCAGGTAAAACGACCCAAAACAAAGCATCTAAGGGTCACCGTACGGTCTTCAGCACAGTGAGGAACCTCACACCATATGGCACACCCTAAATGGCCCCAAAAAGGTAAAAAAAAGTGAATAAATCAATGGAAACAAACCACACCCAATAACCCGAATATCAAGAAACTACACTTTTATAAGAAGTGTCCATAAGATTGAACATTTGCAAATTGAAAGCTAAAAAACTAGATGAGTTGACAAAGAACATGATATATTAATGGTCAGTAGATGCAGAAACGTCAGAGCATGAGAGATCATTGTTAAGACAATAGCCGTACGCAATGCCTGGCTAATTTCCAGTGTGTAAAGTCTATGTCCCTTCCAACAAACTTTTGGTAAATTAAACTTATACTTTCTGAGCTACTTCCATACACAATATTATCAATCAAAATTGTTGCCTTTGATCAATAAAAGTGACAACAAAAGTCCGAATCGATCAAAGGAAGAGACCAGTAAGGAAAATCTGTATAACAATCGACTGAATCAGGGAAACACAATCTGACACAGAACATTTTTGGCAAGCCTTCATATTCCCGACTTCGAACGGGCATTTTATAATAAAATGGTGGGTTAAACCGGGTTAAATGATGAATCAACCTCCCGCTTATATGACGACTAACTATAGCTTCTGTGTGCCCAGATTGTGTTAAATGTCAAAGCCATAATATTGGCAGGGGCACTACACTATTTCAATACGCCAATGTTTGACAGACCTCGAAAATAGCACTATAAAAAATAGTGCCTTTTAATTTGTAGTGACTCCAGACAATTGATACATGTTATAATCAGCAAGATCATAGAATATTTCTAGGTGAATGGCGGAGAGCAAAGAAAAGTTGAAAAAAACATGATTAAGTTGCGTAACAAGCTAGAACGGATCGAATGAAATCAAGAGAAGCAGCCCAGAAAATATAAATGACATATTTCAAACCGTAACCAATTTCAATGGCAATTTTAGTTGCTTCTTGAATAGAGACGAAGCCCTTGAAATATAATACTTATTTATCAAGGGATTGTTGGGATGAATATTGACTACAAACTCTTGACTTTGGAAGATGATAAGAAATTGACTGCCCACAGAGATTTGTAAGATGTCCAGGGAGTCCACAGTGTATAACCAGATCGGATCTGTGTGACAGCTTTCAAGACTGCTATGATAAATCAGACATAACCATGAAGTCACAATTTTGCAAATGTATGAATACTTATTACTATGGAATTGCACTAAAATTTATAATTACTTGTTTATTACAAAGTAAATTGTTTATTAAGAGAAGTGAGCAAATCCTGTGAGTTGATCAGAAAACACAACCGGATATATATCTGGAACTTGGGTTTAAATCTTGTTCCTAATGAACATACGACTTAAATTGAGTCTAGAGCCTGAAGTGTGCGGCCTTGATTTATACTTATACTCTAATTTGCCCAATCCAAATTGTTACATCTGCATTGAAGGTTCAAATTTCTGACACTCTCGATAAACACAGTTTGTCTAGTACTAACAGCGCCAAAAGACTGTATAAACAGAATAAAATTTAAAACTAGAATTAAATGACACGTCTCTATGTTCCCCATGAAAAACCGCGAGATTTCACATGTACTCGTCTCTTTTCACGGTTTTAAGAATACTTTGACTGTCCGTGTGACCGATGATGTATGCTTACCCTTCCGGAGCACTCTAAGTTTCACTGGAGTTCACACTGTGAGTACCTTTGTTTTAAATATTGTGATTTCTATTTCTGTGCTTTATATCTGTCTAACGTCATTGTTTTCTGTGTCTAACATCGTTGTGTTCTCGTTTGGCCATGTCTTTGGATTTCGATTTTTGTAGATTTCACTCCTTTGTTCCTTCGCTATTCTACTGCCGTTTTTCAGTTGACTGTAGTTCCCGATAAACATACAAATAATCATTGGAAGGGTGAATGCTCAATCAAAGCAGAAATATTTAAATTTATATTATTTAAATGAAGTGACAAACGATACATGTAAATATAATTTATGGGAATCGCTCTTACTATCATATGTTGATTGAATGTAAATGTGTATTAAAATAACGATATAACATCAGTAAAACGGTTAATTTATGTCTACTTCAGTAACATATACTAGCACACACAAAAACGGTCTAAAAATGGAACATAAGGTCCAGGTCTCTTTTTGGCTGAATTGTTAAAGGAAAACAAACATCGGATTAGATAATAAAGAACGTGCGAAAAAAAAAACACCAATATTAATTCATTTTTTGCGGAAAGTCGTTACTGTTGAGTGTGATTGAATATCTTTATTGACATAAAACAACGACACCAGTATACCGAAGGAACAAAGCACAAGATTGCAGATATAAAAGTCCAGAGACAAGGCAAAATTAAGAACATCAGAACACAGAAAGCCTAAAGACTCAACACACCGACCAAACACACCACCAAAACAAATACAACACTCAAACCTAAAGCACTAACGTAGTGAACTATAAAACACAAAGTGAAAATTTGTGCTCTGGAAGTGTAAGCTTCTCCTGTTCGGCACCCGTCACACTGTCATAAGACATTGAACCCGTTCATGAGAAAAAACAAAGTTTACCAGGGTTAGGAATATATGCTTCCTTTACATGATATTTAACAAAACAACAAATCTAGTGAATAGATGCTTTGTTTGTTCTATTTTCAGAGGCATTCAACTTGGAATAGAGAAAACGTATGGTGGCAATGATATATTATGCTCATTTGTAAAACAGTAAATGTGATGTTAAAACCAAACTACTTCTGTTTACATTTTGCCATATAGAACACATCTGTACCTCCTATTGCGGCTATAAATTGAATCATTAGTTTTGTTTCGAAGATACTAGTACTTAAAATAGTACCACCACGTTTAATAATCTACTAATTAGTATGTTAATATGCATGTCCCGTGTCAAAAGCTATTTTTGCAGATAAAAGTCGAACATGAGCAAAACACAGGAAAGTACCAATCTGCTAAGTACAGACATTCTATAGAGGTACAAAATACTGCATCATCTTCCACAAGTCATAGGTATTAGCAATTTTAATAACAAAACTGTTTAAGATCAAATACTAACATATGCAAACACCTGATATGTGATTTTGTTCCGGCATTATTGATCCAAAAATAACAAAAAACCGAAAATGCGCTGAATTTTAGTTATGAAGACCATTTCGATAATTTATTTTTCTTCAGCGCAGATTACAGTTTTAAACACAACAAATCAGACCGTATTAAAGAGTTAGAAGAAGACAAAAAAATCTGAGTGGCACAATGATATGTAACTGTTACTTGATATTGCTGTGTTGTAATATGGTACTACATTTTGTAAAACATATCCATAGCATACCTTAAACCATTGTGTTATAAAAGGGCCACAGATTCCCTTACAGGCCTATGAAATCATGCTTCATGTGTGTGTGTATTTGATAATGGAATAACCCTTTGATTCTTGGGGGGAGGTTCGAAATTTTTGTCAATAAATATTGGGTGATTAAAGATGAAAATATATGGTTTGGCCTATATGAAATTGAAAATAAAAAAAAAAACACTTTTATATGCTGGCCTCCACAGTATCTTAAAAAGAAAAAAAATATAATCTTGTCCTGAAGTGGTTGGGAATATATTTTCTGTCCTACAATTTCCCCTAATAGACCTTCAGGCGACATCAAGATGTAGACAGGAATAAAAGCCCTGTCCTTGATAAACTGGAGTTTCTATGTATCGTGTGAATTTTTTGTCACATGTGCATTCACTCCATATCCTTTCATTTCTCCAATTTGAACAACAAAATTTTCCAGCCTTATCTCATCTCTTCAGAATCTAATGGTTGCCTTTTAATGCTTTAAACTAAACGGGCACAATTATTAAAAATTGAGATGTCACTTAATTAGTTCATTTCAATGTCATATTTACATGTCGTTCTTTGACTTGACAACCCTTCGTGTAATCGCTCCCAATTTTGTGGAGGTATTGGATATAACAGTTTTACGTATACCGTTTTTTTTTTTTTTTTTTTTTTTTTTTTTTTTTTGAAAGGGGTATATTTTAGTTTTCGCAACTCGTAACTTCTGCTCACTTGTATCTTTGCAGAAATATTCATACAAGAGTGATAAGTCATTAATACATACGTAGATACTTTTAACCCTTTCCCATGTAGCAATCCCATTGAATACCACTTGCCTTTATCCTTTGAAATTTGAATGGGTGACGACGTGCGTTTCATCCAACTTGGCGATGATGTTTATATTTTCCACATTTCCTTAGACATAATTACAGATCATCGGACAAGTTTATACGGCATTTTAGAGATGGAGCAGAGATTGTTCATTTGGGAACATAATCCTTTGACACATTAATTCAAAAGGAGTTAAAGTTCATGATTTTTGAAACATTATTTGCATGCTTTCAACATGCATAGCTTTACTAAAGTAATAACATCATCACATGAAAATATTCTATCCACAGATTTTTTTCTCTCCATCTGTTGACTAAAATAATGCCATCATAAATATTTAAGATGACATATTTCATTCTCCTACATGTTCTTATATCCCGAATCAAGGAAGCACCATCTTCCAACACACCGTTCTTTTTATACACTTTTGAAATTGAGATCTGTGACTATTAAGAAAAGTCTCTGGATTTAATTTTGTACCAAAACAACTAATAAATTGTGATAAATTAGAATGGGGCGCTTCCGAAACTTTACATCGTTCAGTAAATCTTAATTTGAAAACAGAATTAAACATGTCAATCATGCAATATTATACTTTAGCCCGACTTTACATATTTAACATAAAATTTTGTATAGTAGTTTAATTGCTACCAAGTATTTGTGCCTGCTTGTGACACTAGTTAAAATCATCTTATCAACTTTGTGGTAATGTACAATTAGAATGGGTCCGCAACGATTGTCGAGCTGCTTCGTATCGCAAGATATTATTGTACATGATGTTTTCCACAAGGATACATGGTTTAATTTGTTCCATTTCGTGTAGTTGGGTGCAAAATTTCAAAAAGTTCGTGCCATAGGAGCAATACCAAAATGCTATATAAATGGTGTTTAAAAGTAAAACTGTGAGTGGCTTTAAAGACATCAGTGTTCACGGGGTCTATCGTTTACGCATAAAAGTACCTAGGAGAACAGAAATTAATACCATTTTCGGAACGGATGAACAGTAACCAAATGAAAACTTCCGCTTCAGTCTGACTGAAGATAAGAAAAAACATTTCATTTTCATATTCATCAATGCTTATTTAAGTTGAGGGTAAGTGCATTCTCTAGCAAAATGAATACATTTTCTTCGCTGATAATGCATATTTTGATACATCATGTAGAGTTTTGTACAAGTCGTTTCAATCACGGTAAATGCATGTTGTCTAATTTTCTTTTTACTAGAAACACACGTTGTATCTGTTCAAATACTGCTTCTAAATTGCCTAAATGATATTGCCAGCTCAAATATTGAAATACAAATACCCTACCCATTAACGTATTCCATAATAATTACTAAAACATGATTAAACCATTTCCTGCCTGGATGTTTGAAGGACAACCAAGGCCTACGCGGAGAAATTAATTTCGTGACTTATACATGATGATTTTTTTATATCTAATTTGCTGTTTCCCGCTTTGCAGAGAATTATAGAATTGGGTCCGTTCCGTCTGTCAGTCCGTCCGGTTTTCATTCCACAAAAAAAATGGTTTCGTGTCTTTACACTTTGAATGAATTTTATAAAACTAAACAGGTGATAAAGACACTTTTAATTTTTGTGTAAGAACATCACAGTTCATGCTCTCACGGGCACGCAATAGAAAATACAAGATGTTAGTTTCCGGGCATTACTTTAGAACACTTTGATGTAATTTCATAAAAAAATAATGTCTTTTGTCATTTTCTACTCAAGCATAGAATTATAGTATCTCAACTTTGAATAATATAATATAAAATTACAAGACAAACATGCCAAGAGCTCTCTACGCTTGGAAAAAGATCGCGATCAACCTACAATGTAATCGATAACGTTCCGATGACAACTTGCAAGCCAACTGGAACGAGGATTTAGATTCCATCACATATGAAAGTGAACTGACATTTGCTAATGAAAATAAGGAAAACGCGTCTAACTTGATGTCCTTAGTACTGGATTTGGCTTCCTATTTCGATATTTTTGGTAATGAGTACTTCTTTTTTTACAATGTTTTAATTATGGCATTCCATATTATTTGATTTTGATGCTGCTGCTGATAGTTACTCCTTGAAACACGTGTACAGCATAACTAAATTTACTGTTCATTTTTGCAACTTTGGTATTTTTGTATTTTGAAACCCCTGGACCGATGCCACTGCTGGTTGACCAGAGGTCTCCGAGGGTATTCACCAGTCCAATAGTCAGACTTGTCTGGATCGAAAATTTATATAGCGATTTATAGAAATTTACCGTTTTATCAACATTCTAACTCTTTAGAAATACTACGGCTTCATTCCGTGTATGGCACTCTGTAATCAAATAATCATTAAATTTTTACCTTGGTAATCAATAAATTTTTGGCTTAGTAATCAAAAATATATAAAAATGCAAGCTTATAATCAAATAATCATTAAATAAATGCTCTCGTAATCAAATAATCATTAAAAAAAATACCCTTTTTAACTTTAACTTTAAACATATTTTATTGTCAAACAAAACAGACAATAGGATAAGACACAAGTTTACAAAACTTACTAGGTCTTCTCCTTAAAATACCCTGATAATCAGGTTATTAAGAAACCCATGACGGGCCTCACTAATGTGACACGTAATTACTACAATTATTCTACTATTGTACATGATAATATATGCATCATGTCTGTTCGTGCTGTTAACATGTGTAAACTTTGTGTTTTTCTTTAAGATGGGAAAATAGCTTCAAAATAAGTTGTCTCGTTGAAGGCAATATTGCTGTTCCTATTACTCTCAGTTTATAATATCAATCCCAAACTGACACAGTCATGTTGACAAAAATGACAGACTGGTCGACAGACATACATTGAGGCTCAACTTAGCATTTTGCTACACAATTCAGATGTGGAATTAAAACTTCACCTTTGTTTGAGACTGTAAATAAATGAGGAAGTGAAGTATAACTTTTATTAAAGAATTTCCAAATTTCACAGAAACTGTGAGATTTATTTATTTGATGAGAACCTAATGTCCTATTGTATTGTTGCTGTTCACTTTAAACGGGGCGGACAGGTAAATAGGTGACCTTGAGAAAGGGGCGGGTTGAAGGAGAGGGGCGGAAGAAAGGAGACAGGAGACAGAAACCACTAGATCTTCATATTTTTTGGACTTACATCTCGAATTTTGACGAAAATAGTCATCTCAGTACTAAAATTCACGACAAATTGGACGATTTTAATTTCAAAATTATCAAATTCCCTAACAAGGCCAATAATATTATAGCTTCTCCTGCTTATGTTTCACAGTTGAATCGTTACGCAAGAGCTAGCACAAATTAAGCGGACTTTCTAATTTGAAATAGTTATAGCTGTGACCGCCTTATTAATCAGGTCTTCAAAAAATTCCGTCCCATACGATCATTAATTTTCTTAATACCCCCATTTCAAATAATCATATCATCTATCCTTTTTATTACTATCCTTAAGATATAAATTTCTCTTATAAATTGGCTGAAGATTTAGACTCCCCATTGGTTTAGAGAATCACGTGATTAATTGGATCACATGATCAAATCCTCAGACAAACAAAATGGCGAATCAGTGTCGAATGAGGGTTAAGTTATCGTATATGTAAACTGATCTTGAGTCGGACAGTGTTTGTCATCTTAGGAACTATAAATATGACGAATCAGTGTCGAATGAGGGTTAAGTTATCATATGGGTAAACTGATCTTGAGTCGGACACTTTTATTTTTAATCGTTTGTCATCTTAGGAACTAAAATTAAGGTTCGGATCCTGATTGCCCATTTTGATCCAATCCTTAGACAAACGATCGGAAAGAAGGAGTCAGAATTTCTAGGTATAAAGATTATTTCAAATTTTAACGTTTTTTGTAGAGACAAAAATGCCGTCTTTTCATGCAACAATCGCCGTTTGACTGAAATAATACAGATAATACAAAACAGCCCAGTGTGACTGATACCTTTGTTGCTCCAAAGCTGTAACGGGAACGAGTGTGGAATGAGGGTGTGTAAACTGATCTTGAGTCGGACCCTTTTATTTTTAATCATTTGTCATCTGAAGAACTAAACCTCTGACCAAACAATTAATGTACAGATCCTGATTGCCTATTTTCTGTCTTTTGAGATATGTTTGAAAAGTGAGGTTGTCATCATGCGGTTGAAACTTATTCTTTGCAAATGACCATAATTATTCATTTTTCTTAAATATTTTACATTATAATATCCTTTGGAAGAAGTTTTATATGTCGCGATAAAGCTTTTTATCAATCTTAACATAAATAAGTTTGAAAAGTCAGGCTTTTTTCATGCGATTGAACATATTGTTTACAAATGACCAATAATATTCATTTTTCAAAAATATTTTACATTATCATATCCTTTTGAAGAAGTTTAACATGTCGCAATATAACTTTTTATGAATATTAGCATAAAAGTCAGCTTTTTATTATGTGGTTTAAACTTTTTCTTTACAATTTACCAAACTTATCATTTTTCTAAAATATATTACATTATCATATCCTTTCGAAGAAGTTTTATATCTTGCGATAAAGCTTTTTATGATTATTAACATAGATATGTTTGAAAAGTGAGGTTTTCATTATGCAGTTGATACTTATTCTTTACTACAAATGTAATGACCAAAATTATTCATTAGTCTAAAATATTTTACATTATCATATCCTTTCGAAGAAGTTTTATATGTCGCGATATAGCTTTTTATGAATGTTAACATAAATAGGTTTGAAAGGCGAGGTTTTCAATATGCTGTTGAAAATTTTTCTTTACAATTGACCAAAATTATTTATTTTTAAAAAAAAAACTGTACATTATCATTTCCTTTCGAAGAAGTTTAATATGTCAGGATGTAACTTTTTATAAATCTTCACATAAATATGTTTGAAAAGTCAGGCTTTTTTCATGAGGTTGAACATATTCTTTACAAATGACCAAAGATATTCATTTTTCTAAAATATTTTACATTATCATATCCTTTTGAAGAAGTTTTATATGTCGCGATATAGCTTTATATGAATCTTAACATAAATATGATTGAAAGGTCAGGTTTTCATTATGCAGTTGAAAGTTATTCTTTTCAAATGACCAAAATAATTCATTTTCCTTGAATATTTTACGTTATCATATCCTTTCGAGGAAGTTTTATATGTTGCGTTATAACTTTTTATGAATTTTAACATAAATATGTTTGAAAAGTCAGGTTTTCATTATGCGGTTGAAACTTATTGTTTACAAATGACCAAAATAATTCATTTTTAAGAATATTTTACTTTATCATATCCTTTTGAAGAAGTTTAATATGTCAGAATGTAACTTTTTTTTAAATCTCCACATAAATATATTTGAAAAGTCAGGCTTTTTTCATGCGGTTGAACATATTCTTTACAAATGACCAAAACTATTCATTTTTCTAAAATATTTTACATTATCATATCCTTTCGAAAAAGTTTTATATGTCGTGATATAGCTTTTTATAAATCTTAACATAAATATGATTGAAAAGTCAGGTTTTCATTATGCAGTTGAAACTTATTCTTTTCAAATGACCAAAATTATTCATTTTTCTGGAATATTTTACATTATCTAATCTTTTGAAGAAGTTTTATATCTTGCGATAAAGCTTTTTATGATTCTTAACATACATATGTTTGAAAAGTTAGGTTTTCATTATGCGGTTGAAA
Organism: Modiolus philippinarum; assembly: GCA_002080025.1. NCBI lineage: Eukaryota > Metazoa > Mollusca > Bivalvia > Mytilida > Modiolidae > Modiolus > Modiolus philippinarum. The sequence continues at coordinate 14,030 of MJUU01009256.1, forward strand.
CTTATTCTGTACTAATGACAAAAAATATTCATTTTTCTAAAATATTTTACATTATCATATCTTTTCGAAGAAGTTTTATATGTCGCGATATAGCTTTTTATGAATGTTAACATAAATAGGTTTGAAATGTGAGGTTTTCATTATGCCATTGAAACTTTTTCTTTACAATTGACCAAAATTATTTATTTTTCTAAAAAAAATTTACATTATCATATCCTTTGGAAGAAGTTGAATATGTCGGGATGTATCTTTTTATAAATCTTCACATAAATATGTTTGAAAAGTCAGGCTTTTTTTATGCGGTTGAACATATTCTTTACAAGTGACAAAAAATATTCATTTTTCTAAAATATTTTACATCATCATATCATAACGAAGATGTTTTATATGTCGCGATATATATAGCTGTTTATGAATCTTAACATAAATATGTTTGAAAAGTCAGGTTTTCATTTTGCGGTTGAAACTTATTCTTTTCAAATGACCAAAATTATTCATTTTTCTAAAATTTATTGCATTATTATATCCTTTCGAAGACGTTTTATATGTCGCGATATAACTTTTTATGATTCATAACATAGATATGTTTGAAAAGAGAGGTTTTCATTACGTGGTGGAAACTTATATTTCTTCCTAATGACCAAATTATTCATTTTCTAAAATAGTTCACATTATCATATCCTTTCGAAGAAGTTTTATATGTTGCAATATAGCTTTTTATGAATCTTAACATAAATGTTTTTGAGAAGTCAGGCTTTGATTATGTGGTTGACACTTCTTCTTTACAAATGACAAAAATTATTCATTTTTCTAAGATATCTACATTATTATTCCTTTCCAAGAAATTTTATATGTCCCGATATAGCTTTTTATGAATCTTGACATAAATATTGTTTGAAAGTGAGGTTTTCATTGTGCAGTTGAAACTTATTCTTTAAAATGGACCAAAATTATTCATTTTTCTAAAACATTTTACATTATTATATCCTTTCGAAGAAGTTTTATATGTTGCGATATAGCTTTTTAGCTCATCTGGGATAAAAGGCCATGTGAGCTTTTGCCATCACTTTGCGTCCGTCTGTCTAATCGTCAACATTTTCAAAAATCTTTTCCTCTAAAACTGATGGGCCAATAGTAACCAAACTTGGCCTGGATCATTACCAGGGTATGCAGTTTAAAAATTAGGTTCGATTAGTTCGTAGATCAAACAAGATGGCCGCTGTTACTAAAAATAGAACATGGGGTAAATTGCTGTTTTTCGCAAATAACTCAAAAAGCGTTATAGATTTCAAAAATCTGACAAGATGAAAATGATTAGCTTGGCAAAACCTACCTGCCCTGCAATTTTGAAGAAAACCCGAAAATCCGTCTTGGAGTTATTGCCCTTTTTCCGTAAAATTTTAAAAATTTTAACTTTATTAATTTTTTATCAGAAAAACTATAAGCGATAGAAGTCAACTTTAAATTGCAAAAATGTTCAGCATGTCAAGATCTACCCACCCTGAAGTTTTGAAGATAATCCAAAAACACTTGTAAATAGATAAAAATTGATTACACCACTTTTTTGGTTCAAATACTTTTCAAACTGTGGACTATTCAAAAGCCCTAAACAATGGAGAAAGTGAAAATGTTAAACATTTTCCTTTCTTTTTCATATCTATCTAAAATAAAAGTTTCCCTTTAAGTTCTTTAAACAGATATTTTAAATTACAAAATTATGAACTTTAGGACAATTATATCTATAAATTACTCTATTAACCAAGAATAGTATTTTTGAATTCATATATCAACTTTTATCATATTGTCTTGTTCTTATTTTTCTCCGGTTTAAAATGTGTCGTTATGTACATAAATAGATGTGAAATGTTTGTCAACAATATTTACAATTATTCTTAGTTAAATTTTGCCTAATTATGTTGTATACAGATATTTGCTCACAAAAAATATTACTTACATGGCATGGATGGTGTCTTTATCGTCAAGCAAATTTCTTGTCTTCAGTGATATAAATACACGAGTGACAATTGAAACAAGTTGGCAGGAAAGACAGTCAGGTATTTGATTAAATGTATTGTATGCCATTTGATTCATAACTTGAGCTAAAGAATGACCATATTTTTTTAAGAATATATATTTCATTTTGCAGAGAAAATTATTTTTTTCTATGATAATATAACTATCATCCTGGTAAACGTGTATTATCCCTTACATCCGAGTAAAATAAATGCCTAAACGATAGACCCCGTGAGTGTTGGCAATCTTATTCAGAGTCTAATTATAAAGCTCATCTTCTACAAGTACTATTATTTTTCAAGTGGAATTTCTTTTGAAAGATCTTTACAGATAAAGGATTGGTTAGTTTGAGTTTCAAAGTAATATTTCAGTTGCAACGGAATGCAAACATGTCATTCAATTTAAAACTTTTGTAAGAAGAAAGAAATAAAGGTAAAAATGAACAACGCTGCAAACGAGTTTTGATTGCAGCTGGGAAGGGAAAATGGTAGGGGCAGTAATATGAGCCCCCAATTCGCATTTATTATTTTACGAAAGGATATGGAGTAAATGAACATGAGACCATAACACATGTTTACTTCAACTGCAATAATTTTAATGAGCTGTATGGCCATTTCGGAAATTAATTCCTCATTGGCAGCACTAGAACCCAAACAAAGGAAATAAAGAATTTCAAAAAAAATGTTTAATATGCATTAAACCAAACGAAATCCAAATAATCAGTAATATCAAATATAGCTAAGGACAAAACTACGATGGAGGGAGTTAATCGTCTATTTGTAAAAAAAAATTGAAGTTGTCTTTCCTTTGATTCGAGCGTATCATTTCTGAATTCAAACAATTTGTCTACAATTGGTCGCGGTCAGATTTTCCTTAGGATATTCCGTTATACTATATCCGTGTTCGCAACGAAGCTATATAGATTTAGCTCCTAAACACTGATTCAGCTGCCCGTCATTTTTACGGATAAAACTAGAATGAAATAACAAGATATCGAAGTTACTGTTAATTTTTCTGCATATGCGCATTTCGACAACTTATGTCTCATCAGTGCAGATAAAACCAAAACATTTGGAAGTCCATTATCCGAAAAACACGTAAAAGCTGATAGAGAACAAATAACCAAAAGGGTCTAAATAGAAAAGCCAAAATTCAGCTAAGGGCAGAGCTATGCAAGAGGGAGATACTCCTTAGTTTTAAACAAAATTTTGTAAAATTTAGATATTGCATATTTCAATAAAATTGGTTTTCGGGTCAGCACCGAAGTACTTAGGAGACTTAGCTTTACCATCTTTTGCGCAAACACTAGAGATCCGCAGCGTAAACTTATAAGGACTGCCCATTTCCTCCTGACAGTATACAGCCCCATCATACATGGCATATGTGAATAGATACACACCATTTGCATGTTACATATGTATTGATACTTTTATTCCTTTCCTTCAGTTTTTGGAAAGCATGCCAAAATCTTAATTGAATGAAAGCCAAATGTATTAAAACGTTGATACATTTGTCGACGATTTTTTTTATTTTAACGCCCTTTGAGCAGTATTTTGGTCATGTCAGGACGAGAAAAAGTTAATAAAAAAATTCAAGAAAGAAGATTGGACTGGAAAAGCAATTGGAAAGGCACAGCAAAGTTTTAATGGAAAATCTCGGGAATGAAAATGTGGGTACGTCTGTAGAAAACGTACATGCAGATTTGCATGCTATGTTGTCTACGACAAGCATCGTCAGTACAGAGCCATCATGTGGAAAATTTCAAGATAGTTTAGCTTAAATTATTTCCATGCTAACAATTATGTAAAGGAATATATGGAGTAACAATAGTATCAATATGATCATACTAAAATTTCAACAATAAATTTATTGCTATTCTTCATTTTGCAGTTAATATTTAGCTTTCATTAATAAATATAACTCATAACTCTCAGTAAGTGACGATTTAACTTGCAAATGAATAAAAAAAAGATATGGTTAGATTGTAATAAGGATAAGAGTTAAATTATGGTTACGGTTAGATTATAGATAGGGTTAGGGTAGATTATGGTTAGGGTTTGATTATATTCAGGATAAGGGTTAATTATGGTGAGGAGTATAATGGTATTGCATTCTTTTCTAAGCTGACGGCAGCAGCAGCAGTAGCATCAGAAGCAGCATAATCCCCAATCACCCTAGCGCAGAAGGAGCAGCAATATGGTAAAATGAGCACGCGAGCACAGCCAAACCATACTATTTTTTGTAAATTTTGTTAAAAACTGAGGAGTTACACCCTCACGCAAAGCTCTGTCCTTAGCTCAATTTGGCTTAACATTTAGATCATATTGGTTATTTGTTCTTTTTCACTGTTTAACCTCTTTGAGTTAATGGTCTTCCAAACATTTAAATGTTATCTGCACTGAAAAGACATAAGTTGTCGAGATGCGCATATGCGGAAAATAAATTCAAAGTAATCAATATTTTTAAAATAAATGAAATTCTAAATGCCGACAATTTATTACAGATGTCATGCCACATTTTTACACCTATTTAGCAAATATTAAATTGTAATGGTGGGCTTCTATGTGTGATGAATAAAAGTGATTATAACGTTAAAATATTATTAAAAATTTTAGGCAAATTCTATAATTAACAAATTTTCAGCAATTTAGTGGTGATAGATTCATAATTGTTTTCTGACAACCTTTAGTTATGTTAATAGCGATATTTGTGCTTACAATCTAGTATAATACTAGGTTTTGTAACAGAAAGTGTGGGCTAAGCAGGTTCGTATTATTTTATATTTTAGTTCTTCTGGTTATATTTACAAATTATTGCAATTACCATCTTCTGAAAAAATACTATGATTACGGTTTTTTATTCATCTTCCGATTGTTCTGATGTAATCTGCACTGGAGAGACATATGTTGTCGGAAAGGCCATATGGATAATGTGAATTTACAGTTTCTTCGGTATTTTGTTACCCTAGTACCACTTGGTCAATGGTTTTTATTGGTGGTTGTTAGTCCTCTAAACAATCACCAACCGAGTTTTCTGGTATTTCAGTAACAGGCCGAAGACGTTTGTTTTGGAATATATAAAGTTGAGAATTTTACATGTATATAATGAACATCCAGTCGCTACTTTTTTCGGCCTTTCAGTTGCTCGCACTTTCTATCTTTAATTTTTGGTTTTTGGTCTCCCAAATGTTTTGATTTTATCTACATTGAAGAAATATGGGTTGTAAGAATTGCCATTCGCATAACAAACACTGCAATTTCGGCATTATGTTTTGAAAAAGCTGACATATTGCTCAATGAGCGTAAACTAATCAATAAAGTAATAAAAGTATACAGTCGTCTGAAGTATGTGACACCTGTTCATACTTTAACTATCCAATAGATATTATCGTGATACCTTACTGGGCTTGATAAATATTTTATAATAATTCGGTTCTCACTTACTTTATAATTTACGTCTTAAAATTTGTAGTAAAATTTTTTGTAGTTCCCCTCCGGGATTGGCACCAACAATGTTGGGACATCAATGGCAACACCGCCTGCACTTCATCCAGCGTCCTAGACCACTCGGCTACCAAAGCTAGTAACCGGGTACTAAGTCCTCGTAGGTTTAATCTAGAATTGTAACGAGGTACATGATGTATAGGAGCTCAGTGCATATCAGCTACGATCGTATATAGCAGAGTTGATTCAATGTCTTTGAAGAATATAAAGAATACCGCTATAAAAAGTTTGAATTTTTATATAGTCGTATGAAGAATGTGACAACTCTTCATACTATCCCTTTTTCAGATAATTATGTATTTACGACATTGTACCATGTTTCTGTTAACGTTTGTTGAATTGGTAAAAGGAATGTCACTCGAAGATGCATTCTACAAGAAGCCTCGTGCTGGTATGTAATTGTTTTACTCTATTTTATGTAAATACTACATGTACACAGATTTAAATCTAAAAATTAAAAAAATCATGGAGTAAGAGAACGACTATTTTATTTTCAGGCGGCTTTGGAGCTTGGTCGATGTGCATAGAAAAATTATTTTATTTTCTTGTCGATCTCCGAACAAATTATTTATTGTCACCAAAGGCAATTATTTATTTTCATTTTCATTTTCAAAACAAAATTAAATTATAGATTTGCATGACAGGCAGAATTAGAATACTTTTTTCCTGTCACCAAGATTGCAAAATCGCCAAGCCCCATCCCCTGAAAATCAAATGATCAACCCTAAAGGTTCAAAACACGTTACAAAAAGTATATCAGAGTGAAATATGATATACGCAATTGTAATTTTTTTGTAATTATTTAGCGCTTTTATAGTTGTTTTTCATCTTCAGATCACAAAGGCTTTGAAAAAATGCAAAGCAAAGTGCTTAAACCGCATTGTCAAAGAACGTATTTGGTACCTGTTTGGATGTTTTTTTTAGTAGTTGATCAATATAGTACTTGATAACCTTATATGTAATACAAAATTAATAATCCTCATCTCTATTCTTTTTTAAAGAATCCCCTACAACTCATTTCTTGTTCTATTGTCCACATTTTTTTTTCTGTTAAGAACAACTTCTGACCGACAGTTTTGAAATTATTTTATACTAGATTAATATAAATCCTATAAATTATGAAAATGAAAAAGCGCATGCATTAGTGGTCACCTAAACCATGGCGGATATCGACAGCTGCATGTGATCTGAATAGCGTCTTCCATAGACTTCAATGCTATACTCTGTTGCCCGCTGTTAGCCGTCTTGGAACGGGTACTTATAGAGGAGATATTTAAATGTGCTTTCCCTACGGTTAAATGTTAAATTTTGTACTCTCTGGAGGCCATCTAGGGTGAGATACAGACCTGCCTGATACCCTTTTATCCGAAAAGACCATATCAAAACCATCGCGACTAAGTTTGGTCTTCATTGGACCAGTACATTCTGAGAAAATCTAGAATGTTTTTCCTTAAGTTTTAATGAAAAACTATATTCTCTGCTGATGTCATCCTGGAGGAGAGCAAATCTGCTTGATAAAATTTTGAAAAGGTTAACCCAAGGCTGATTGTGACAAGTCTGGGCCAATTAGCTCAGGGGATTCAAAGAACATTTTTTGAATGTTTTAGATCACCTGGCTATGCCAGGGTGAGCTTTTGCCATCACTTGGCGTCCGTCGTCCGTCATCTGTCCGTCGTTAACCTTTTTTTTCAAAAATCTTCTCCTCTGAAACCACTGGGTCGCAGTCAGCGGGGAACATTGTTAAACCTTTGACCCCATAGGAAACCATTCAAAGATCTCCTCTGAAAATACTAAGCCAGTTTGAACCAAAGTGAGGCACAATGACCCTTAGATGGTCTTCTTCAAGAAAGGTGACAGTCGGTCTACGCCCTATCAAAAATAGCTGCCAATGGGGAACATTGTTTAATTTTGGACCACATAACATCAATGTCTATCAACAAAATTTAAAACGATACCCTTAAAAGTTGGGATTTTTTTACCTATTGTGTTAGCCATGGGCCGGGTGAGCGACACTGGCTCTTGATAGCCTCTTGTTATAGGGTCCAATGTTAACCAATATTGCCAGTTGGTGGCCATCTAGAGAATGGACCTGTTAGACCACTTTTGTGAAAAGGGACCATATAAAGAAAATTGTTGCATATTGTCAATCTAATTGGACAGTCTAATAGTTAAAGAGAAGATCTTTAATTGTGTTTCAATATGGTCAAATGTAAAACTATGTTCAATGCTGCCACCCACCTTGGATTGGATGATGACTTTGAAAGGGGTCGACCCAAGGATTATTGTTACCAAGTTCGATTCGAATTACACGAGTGGTTTGGGGAAGATCTTTGAATGTGTTTCCGCTGGTGGCCATCTAAGATAAGTTTCCAACCTACCAAATACCCTTTTTGGAAAGGAACACTGCAGGACTACATTGGCTAGGCTTTGATTTTAGTTTGACTGATAGTTTCTAAAAAAGATCTTTGATTGCGTTGTCCTATAATGTCAAATAATAAACTATGTTCCACGCTTGCGGTCATCTTCAACATAGTAGGGAACTTTTGGATACCTGTTATGAAGTGACCGTGTAAGAACCATCGTGACCACGTTTTGTTCTTATCTGGCAAGTTTTCTTCAGAGAAGATCCAGGAGTCTAATGCTTATCTATTTCCCCGGCTGATCACAATCTTGGATGAGGTACGGACATAGCGAATATCTTTCTTTGAAGGGATTACCTAAGGAAAATTATTTCAAATTTAGTTACAGTGGAACCTGTCTAATCCGACACAGAAAGGGACCACAAAAATATGTCGGATTACACAGGATGTCGGATTACTCATGTTAAGAAAACTTAAAAAGCTGTCTTTGGGACTAAAATTATGTCGGATTAGACAGGTTCCACTGTATATTAATTTTGACGTTGCCTACACACTTTCGACTGTTGATTTCGATAAAAACTTAAAATATAATAAATCATAAGAATAGAAGACCATTAGTCCAATCCTTTCAGACCGAGAGTGAAGGGGAAATTTAATCTGAAAACTAATCGCGCCTTAACATGACATTGAATGATTTTTATTTCGTTTATGTCTACATATTTTCCGCATATAGATAATAGTGTTTGGCACACAGCTCCATATAACATGAATTATAATGTATTGATTGGTAAGGGTAGAATATAATTCCGAATGCCAACAAGGAAAAAAATCATCTTTTTAAACCAGCTAATATCGGAAAATCCAGAAAGGTCTACAATTGAATTTGAACCCATGCTTTATTGTAATCTTCCTCGTAAGAAACCGGGTCATTCCTTTCCGTAGACCTTGCTAGATTTCAACATGATAACAGGTTTAAAAGATGACTCTCATTACTGTTCGCATTCGGAATCATATATTCTACCTTTGTAGCTCACCTTACCAATACATTATCATTCTACATATTTTCATGAAAATGCAACTTATTTATTTATTACATACTCGGAAGAATCAAAAGTAAACAAACATTATGTGCCCTACGGGCGAAGTTATTCTACAAACAATATCATTTGTTGACCGACTGGAGGACTATTTTTTTTTAAATAATTGTATAATTTTTCAGTCGTCGATAATTGTCCGGCAACACGCTTTAGATGTTCCGATGGTTCCAGTTGTATACCAAGAAATTGGCAATGTGATGGCAAGGAACATTGCGACGACGCATCTGACGAGGAAATTGAAAAATGTGTTGGTAAGATTGGACTAAACTAAATGTAGTTCTTCTGTAACTCGAGAACTTGCTTGAAATCTCTCATTTTATGCATTATTGTGGTGTTTTTTGTTTGGTTATGTCCATTTCTACAACCCAGTTTTTCGTCACACCCCTCTCCATCTATAATTTTTTATCGTGAAGATGAACAAGAACAGGAAAATGATAATTTTCATAAGACACAAGTTGTCGAAAAGGCCATCAACAGAAACTAAATGAACGGTAACTTCGGTATTTGTTATTGTATCCCTGTATATAGTGATCGTGATGTCCATCCGTTCGTTCGTTCGGTTGTCCGTCCGCCAAAGGAGTATACACTTTGTGGCGGTAACTCCTCCTACACCACTCATGATGAGATCGGTGAAATTTAATGAAATTTTCAACAAATGTTCAGTATTAATTGCCATTGTGCACCGACTATCTTAAAGTTTATCTGATTTAATTTTGGGGGATTTTTATACTCCTACTTTAGCTGCGCGGCAAAGTGATCATAGTGTCCGTTCGTCATTTCGTTTGTTCGTGTAAACACTTTGTGGCGGCAATTCCTCTTGTAACACTTGCTGAAATTCAATGGAACTTGCACAGAATGTTCAGTGCATATTGCCATTGTTCACCAGTTATTTAAAAATTTGATTTGTCCTTATATATGTGTGTTATTTTTTTACTTCTGGAGTCAAATGGGGAGCGGGGAATTTGCTCACAGTTTTTATGGTTTATTTCTGGATTCAAATGGGGAGTGGGCGTATATGCATGTATTAGTGAACTTTGCTCACAATTTTCATTAAGTTTTAAGATTTCAAGTATATTGTTTCAGTGTGGATTAAAATTTTACCATCACATTCATTTTGCAGATTATGTTTGTTTAAGAGGATATCTAAGATGTAAAAGTGGGGATCAATGTTTTTTCCACAGGAGTATGTGTGATGGCACTCCTGACTGTCGCGACAAATCAGACGAAGAAGTAGAATTTTGCAAAGGTACTGAACTACTATATACAAAATAATCACTCTCATGAAAATTTTCTGTTGTAAGAGTGATGGTCTCTGAAGAGAGGAACAACTGTATAAGGGACCGACCATTTAACCTGAAGGGGTGGGGGTTATGGTTTTTTTTTTCTGGACAGAAAATTTTTTTTTCGCGATTCATTTTTTTCAGGCGCATCAACAAAATATTTTTTTTCAAAATTAACATTATTTTTGGGGGGCAGAATGCCTCCTTCAGAAATTTTTTTTAATCATTTTGGCGGCCAAAATATTTTTTTCACATAAAATCAGATCCAAAATATTTTTTTTAGAAAAAACCATAGCCCCCCTTTTTTTCAAGTTAAATGGTCGGTCCCTAATTCTTTTCATTGTATATATGTGTATTATAATACAGTGTATAATATGCCCTATATTGAATTATCGTTCATAGCGCTAAAGTGCTCTTTTCAAATTTGCGGTTGACACGCTCAAGGATGTTCGCTGGTCATGTTTATATATTTCTGTCAGATTTTCGGACTTCTATGGTTTGATGCGTTGAAAGGCATAATAAATTTTTGCCCGATGACCCCTTAATTTTTTCCTTTAATTCATTCTATACACCTTTTGGAGCATTCTGACAAAATTTTATTCAGTTGTTGTTATTTTGTCACATTCATTATTATATAAACAGTCCTCCTGTTACATTATTTACGTTCTTACCCAATCAAAATATTTCGGTGCACGCTCTACCCACAATGCTTTAGTTTCTGAATCGGCGAATTTCATATATCTACATATATAATTGGGTTCACCGACAATGTTAAAAACATATATATATCGTCAAACGTCCTATTTTCGACCAACTTAAATATTCGACCTAAACGTGCTATTTAAACTAAACTTATGACGTCACAATCGACGTTTAGTAGGTCGAAAACCGGATAGAAGAAGATATCCATGTTAGAATGTCAAGTCACGTGATATACTCCTGTTCGGATTTGCATAATTCAGAACAAGGAGTTAAAATCTCAGAATGAAAAAAAATGATTGAGGTAGTTTTGAATGATCCAGATGTTCATGTCATTTTTTGAGAAAGAATACAAAGTGAAATACATGGTAATTATAGCGGCTACGAAAGACAAACCAATCAGAAACTGATGGGAAAAATAGAAAGTAGCCCCATCACAATGAGTAATAAAAATGTTCTGTCTACGTGAATTTGTTGTCCTAAAAATTCAATGACAGAATCATATCTAGTGATATTTAGTAATTAAATGCCAAAGTATTTAAAATAATAAAAATAAAAACAACAAGAAACAAAACAAAGATGGAAAAAAAGGAAATGGGGTAAATGTCAAGGGGACAACATCCCATATTCAGGTTAAAACGACCCAAAACAAAGCATCTAGGGGTCACCGTACGGTCTCAACCCTGACAACTTTTCATAGGCAAGGACACAATTTCATTACTTATCACTATGAAATTTTGTCCAGATGGACATTATTTCACAAGACAAAATTTTGCTTTATACTACAAGTACAGTAATCATTCTAACTCAAGTGGAAGAAGGTATCGTCCATCGGCGTGTGCTTGAAAAGCATATCATCAATCGGCTCTGTACAGTGCGTTCCATAGGAATAATTTTTAAACAGAATGTTGTAGATTAGACATTGTTTTCATATCTACAAATCATTCGTTGTTGGTTTTTGGTAATTGGTTATTTGGTTTATAAACGTTGTTAATACACAGAACGTTAAAAATGTTTTCAATTTTATGTCTCATTCACCTTTTTAAAGATGGCAGCATTATAAATGTATCTTGGTCCAAGGTACGCTGAATTCTACCCGTTTTCTTTTTTTTTCTCATCCTAGTCAATGATAAAACACCGGAAATTTTGCCCATTTTCTGTCTTTTATATGTGTTTTATATTTTATTAGTATTTCATATTTAACTTTGTTCAGACCAATAATATTATGTTTAAATGCAATATAAAGAGATAACAATTCATTGCATGACTCGGACAAATCATACATCAGCCCGCACATGAATGAACAATAAAAGGATATGGAGTAAATACACATGAGACTAAGCTTTTACAAATACATGGTAGAACCAAGCAAAAGAACAACGCTTTAACTGTTGTTCTTCATCTTGAAGTCACCATGAGGCGTTCAACGATGAGCTTTGCACATATACATAAAAAGTACAAGACGGCCCCTAGCACCGGTTTGAGTAAAATTCATTGCTAGATGTGGAGCAGGATCGTCGACTATTGAATTAAACTGGCAAAGTGCTATTTTCAATAACCGAAGTATTTACAATGACATCTTTATTACTTGTAACATGGCAAGTTCGGATGTACTGACGATACTAGTTACTTATGATCAAGACAAATTCCTACTAATTACTGACAAAATTATAATACAACCAAGTACGATATTTGTGAATGTTATATGTTATTCGGGAATCTTCACAGGGGATACGGCTCAGGGGATATAAAACACAGACAGGGAATATGAACCCGTATCCCCTGTGAAGCCCGAATAACTTTTATATTCTGCTAGAAGTGCTATTATTTTTCTTTTAAAGGCGTTTAAAAGTTGTGATTTTGCTACCACGGGGATACGGTCTCATATCCCCTGTCAAGGTAACCAATCAAATTGCAGGATTTACCTGGATATTTCATTTCAGCAGAATATAACTTTATATTTATTACAGAAACAGACTGTCCTGAAGGATATTTAAGATGTCCAAGTGGAGCTCAATGCATACCTGAAGAATGGATGTGCGATGATACTCCTGAATGCTATGACAGGTCTGATGTTACCACGAAGCATGAAGTTTGCAAAAGTATGAACATAATTTTTATTATTTCAAAAAAGGCTGCAACACGTTGTATTTTGCACAATTTAGCCTTGTTGATTCTCTTAATTCATCAATAGCTACTTCATATTATTTATTATTCATACAACACGCATTGTTTCGGTTTTTAAAGTATTTTGAAACCGTTTGAATTAATTTGTAACATAAATGAGTGGCTACATAAGTAATCGTTTCAAAAACTCGTATTTCGTTTACGATATGGTTGTTGACACTTGTATTATGATGAGAAATTAAGTATTACTAAGCAATGAAAGAATATGAAGTAAATGCACATGAGATTAAGTCTTAAAAGATACACGGTAAATCCAAGCAATGAAACAACGCTTTTATTGCTGTTCTTCTTCTTGAATTCACCATGGAGCCTTCAACAATGAGCTTTGTTATTTCTTTTAGTAATACATTTGCCATTCCGGATTAGAAATTGTAATAAAAATATGTATATGAGCTTGAGGGAGTACGAGCGTCAGATTTTCAGAAGCATTCGATATCTTCGGGTTTTATCCATTCAAACAGTATTAAAATTGTTTGCACATGGATCATATTTTCTTGGTCATAGGTCACTTTAAAATGTATAAAATACTAGTAGACAGTGTATTAAATTTAATCAACTTCCTATTAAATATTTTCATATATTTAAATGCATATAAACATCTTATGCAAATTAAAGGAAAACTCTAGAGAGAACTGTTTCCCGCCAAAATTTTGACGTCTTATATATCAAAAATTCCTTCGTGGATTTTCAAAAAACAAAAATTTGCTCAAGTTGTTCCATTAGCGGTGCTCTTCAAAACAAAAGGTCAGAATTTTAATTTTAATTACAAAATTTCTGACACTCGAACTCCCTTAAAATATCCATATGTCCTTTTTAATATCAAATACGATAACTCGCATTGTGTTCGTGGGATTCACAAATAACTTGTCATATAATAAGAAATTATGTCTGAGTATAAGACGCTTCAATAGTGTAAGAGATAAATAACGACGTTCGGTAAATAGACATCAACGTAGAAATGTGTAAAACCGCACACTGCAGTACCAGTCTTCTCGCACATGACAAAAATCATTCCTGTCATATAAATTTTTGACGAAATGTCCAAACACCAGTGATTTATTTCAACCTAAAAAGTCCCGCCAATCAATTTACATCTTATGTAGGTATATCCTAATCGTTTACTGAAAAAATAATTGTCTTTATTTCAGCAAGATGAAATGTTGCTGCAAAGGAAAATAGACGACAAACCATTAGACAAAATATCATCTCATTCCCTTGTGTTAAATTGTTTTTAGAAATTCTCGCAACGGTACATATAAACTACTTTACAGTAGCCTCGGTATTTTGTTTGGAATAAAATACATCAAAATGTAAAAAAAAAATGTTGTGTCCTTCAATGTTGGCTACAGTATAAGTTAGAAATTTTACGTTATATGTTGTATACAAACTTGTATGTGCTCCAAGAATCTCTGATGGTTCTTAATTATTATCTATATAATGTTAGTTTCCAAACTAGTGATTGCATACCAGTTAAGATCAGAACCAATCATCTTAAATCCACGAAGAAGTGAATTCTAGTTGAAAAAGTCCAAACCAAAACATCAACTCTTTTTTTTTTATTATGAAATAAAGGGACAAAAGGAAACACCTATAATGGCTGAAAATTATAATTACATGCCACAATATGCTAGGGAACTAGACAGAAAAAAAAACAAAATAAAACAAAAGACAAACGTAAACAACGATAGGTACTCGGGACAGCCGGACTTGGTACGGGCACCAGCAAAAGCCAGTGGTAAGGTTAAACCGGTTTATGGGTACCCAAACCTCCCCTTTATCTGTCCCGTTTCCCTATAGTATAATAAACATACGAATAAAACCCAATACAGGTAGACTTCTAGCTCCATGACCACAATCTTGAAAGAGACAATATGACAAAACGTAATTTTGAAAGATGGGTCAAGGGGATTATGCCAGGTTTTCTTGCAATTGACTCGATGAGAGCCCCGTGGTTGTTTATATGTTGTAACTGTAGTTTTTTTCTTGTCGGGCCACGGATGACAGCAGTTTTAAGAACACTGCCAGTGAATTTTATTTTGTTGACAACCCCACATCCATGAACAAAAGAGAAGTTTCATTGAATACTGCATTGCTCGCATTAAGCAATGAATTCTCCTGAAACCGCTGCTAGAGGCGGTCTTGATCTTACTTTGAGGTATGAGTATAGCTCATTGTTGAAGGCCTCATGGTGACTTCAAGATGAAGAACAACAATAAAAGCGTTGCTCCATTGCTTGGTTTCATCATTTATTTGTAGAGCCTTTGTCTCGTGCACATTTATTCCACATTCTTTGATTGTTAATCATTTCAGCATTTTTTTTTAAATTAATATCTTTACTTTGTCAAACTTACAAGAAAGAGCGAACAATCAGTCTTAAAACGAATAATTAAAAGTTAATGGCAATATCGATAACACCTAGAAACAAAGACGCAACGTATAAGTACGACACAGAAAAGAACAATTGAGACATACATACAGATGAACAACACGGACCAAACTGAAAACCATGGATGAGATCAGGTGCACAGATATAGTAGGCATCTCCTGCTTCTTATAAACATGCTATGTTGAACACGTTGATATCGGTAGTAAAGTTAAACAAACAAAACCTTTAGAAGGTAAAGATATGATGTCATCTTTGAAACGGAAATATCATAGCGGTCCAAAAGATTGTGAAGTCGACCGTAAAATGTCTGCAATAATGACTTCAAATTATTGAGAACATGACGTTGTTAAAGAAGCCCATTTGTGCCCAACCATCAAGCTCTTTTAAGATATTACGGTCAACCAAGTGGCAAAAGTTTAACTGAAGAGAAGTCAAAGTTTACAACCCATGCGTACATTCTAAAACTGATCTGCGGTCGTTAAAAAGACACATTGTATACAATCAGACAGATTCCTCGTAGTAAATCTTTTCCATTCATATTTTTGATTCAATTCCAAAGCCGACCTTTTACAAATTTTCACACAAAAACACATCCTTTTAATAACTGCTCAGATTTCCGAATGTATTTTTTTCAGCTAAGAACATATAATTATTACCTGTAATTTGTTTCTTGTGTACTACTATAATATTAAGCAAGATATATGCTTAGATTTATTTCATCCTCACTGTAAAACTGTATACATTTAAAACTGTTGAAATACGTTGCATGGAAACACTCTTAACTCGGGAGAACATATAATTTCCTTTCGAAGTTCAATTACCGACATATAAACAATGTACATCTCATTTCTCTTTCATTTGCACTGCCGGTGGACTGTTAGTGCCCCAGGATATTCACCGACCCAGCAGCCAGTACTTCGGTGCTGGCCCGAAAACTGATTTTATTTTTAAAAAAACTTGCAATATCTAAATTTTAAGATTTTTCTTTAAACCTAGGGAGATACTTTCTCTGGCTTAACTCTGTCCTTAGCTGATTGCTGCTTTCCTTTTTAGATTCTATTGGTTATGTTTATACACATTTCGGCTTATGAATTTCCAAATGTTTTGATTCGACTACACTGAAGAGACATAAGTTGTCGAAATGCGTATATGCAGAACCCAAATTCATAGTATCTTCGGCATTTTTTATTTATCACTACTGGGCCGATGCCACTACTGTTGGTCTGTTTGTCCACGGGGCTATTCACCAACCCATTAGCCAGTACTTCGGTGCTGGCTTGGAAACCGATTATATTTAAAAACTTACAATATCTAAATTTTAAGAATTTTATTTAGACCTAATGAGTATCTCCCTCTTGCATAGCTTTGCCTGAGCTGATTTTGGCTTTCTTTTTAGATCCTATTGGTAATGTTCGCTGTCGGCTTTTACACACGTTTCGGCTTATGAATTTCCAAATGTTTTAATTCGATCTGCACTGAAGAGACATAAGTTGTCGAAATGTGCATATGCAGAACCTAAATTCACAGTGACTTCGGTATTTGTTGTCTGTATAGAATATATTTGAAAAAGAAAGGAAATGGGGTAAATTTCAAGGAGACAACAGTAGTTGATATGGCAAAAATCCGTAGGTTTTCAAAAAACGTTTTTTGAAAACCTACGGATTTTTGCCATATCAACTACTGACAACATCCCATATTCAAGTTAAAACGACCCAAAACAAAGCATCTACGGGTCACCGTACGGTCTTCAACACAGTGAGGAACCTCACACCATATAGCAAGCCCTAAATGGCCCCCAAAAGGTAAAAAAAGTGAATAAATCAATGAAAACAAACCACATCCAATAACCCAAATATCAAGAAACTAAAATTTCATTAGACACGGACAATGTTCACAGAATTACTGCTCTTTGAAAAGAGCAAAAACGCCGTTACAAAAGCAGCTTAGTCAGGGATTGGTTCAGGCTATGTTAATTTCATCCCTGAAGAAATTTTACGGCCGTCACCATAATATCATTAAAATATATGACGTGTCAGTGCCCCAAGTCGAGAAAAGATATTTTCAGCTAGATTCCAGTCTTTCCGGATTTGACTATACCGATTCTGACTTTTTCCTAGATTGACAAACTTGCAGTGTGACGGGTGCTGTTACAACAGAGCAGGACATGCTTACCATTCCAGAGCACCTGATGTCACTTCAAGTTTCAGTGGAGTTCACACTCTGTTGTTTTTGACTGTTGTGTTACATTCCTGTGCTTTGTAGCTTTCTAATGTCATTGTTCCTGTGTTCTGGTTGTTGCCATGTCATTTGACTTTGATTTTTTGTAAATACTACTCCTTTGTTCCTTTGGTATTCCATAGTCGTTGTTTTTTACAAAACAATTGATATAATGTTTTTCAGCTTGGTATCCAAATTTCGTCATTCGATCAAAAGATAATTATATCAAAATTTTATGTAAAACTGGAAAATGTTGTCTTTGGTTATGAAAAAAAGCCCACACGTTTTTGAAACAAAAAAATACATTTAGGGTGGTTAAAGTTTGCTCCACAGTTTGTTTTAGTTTTTTGGCTGAAGATTGGGGTTAAATCTACGCCATCAAATGCCAACCAGTGTTAGAGCTCATTAAAATGATTGCATTTGGAGTTAACATATGTGTTATGGTCTCATGTTCATTTACAGCATATCCTTTCATAGAATATTTCAAGCAATACTCTTCATTATCTCATATATTTTCGAATATTTTTAATATTTGCACAATATTCATTACTGATATAAGCAGCAACAAGATATTCTGGCGGTAATCATTCTGCTATTCATTTCACGTTTTGAAAATATTTCTGATGTTTTGGTTTACAAAAAAAAACGAAAAATAAAAGTTGTCTTTAAAACTCTCGGTAAACCTCGAACATTAAAATATGACACTTTAACTATCTCAGTGTAAATAATTGGAAACGATTTTAAAGACTATATACAAAATAATTGTATTTCAATGTGTTGTTTTTTCAATTTATCGCTTTATCTCTCTGATATACCGTAAATCTCTTGACATCTTTGCTAATATGTCATTTGGCGTCTTTCGGTGTATTTTCCCAGATGGAACATACTGTTTTAACATTCATCTCCATACGCCAATCTATCATATCATTTGCATATTGACCTGGCTGTCTATCTGTGTATATAGAAGAGTGTCTTGTGTGTCTTTTTGTCTGTCGTAATCGCTGTATTTCTTTATGTAAATCCACCTTTCATGTGTTTGTCTTTCTGCTGTATTGATACATGTATCTTATCTGTCTGAACATATAACTGCCTTTTTGACATAAAATTTTTTTATTAATTTTAGGGGACATGTACCAGGGAAACTTTCAACATAGCTTGTCAACTGTATGATTCACTCTGTCTACAGAATTTGAATTATCACAATTTGAGTGACACACAAACTGCATTTTAAATTCTAAAATTGCAGATAAAATTCATTTCGATGAATTACATCTTGTCAGTGCAACTTCAATGAAAACATTGCCAAAAGTGTGACTATAAATATTTTATTATACTTTAGAAGATTTGTCCTTAAGACAAATAAATGAGATAATTAAATATATCATATGCAAGATATTTATAAAAGCAATCCAAAAAGATGTTATCTGGCTGAGCGGGTGATATGTTTTCCATTGTTACCCACTGTTCATGGTTCAGTGATTTCCAATAATGATTGAAATTAATACCATTCAGTATAATGAAATAAATAACATATAGCTGGGAGGGTGACATAGCAGAATTGTTTCCCCTTGAAATTCATTGTCAACTTTTGCTTCGTAAAATGTTTTCTCGGGGTAACAATCTACTCTGTCACCCTCCCAGCTATATGCTATTATATAATATTGATTATACACTATATGTATAGAAAAAGATATCTTCCTGCATTTTTGTTTGTCTGCATCTATTGTTGTCATTTTCTGCTTGTCCGTAAATTTTTATATTACCTGACGTGGTCGGGTTGACATGTTGTTAATCTACGTTTCTTCTGGTTATTATTGTACAATTGCCACTCTAGATAGTGTGTGACCCAGCGGTTTTTCTCCCCGAGAGCTTGCTCGAGGGTGACCTACATTTCGAGCGGTGAGAATCCGCCGGGTCACACACTATCTAGGGTGGTAACTATTATATTATATCGAATTTTCTTGTTCGGTGGTTGACCTTCCTATGCGACCCAACGCTAGCCGGTTGACCCAGCGAAATCTCAAATGTCATGTGACACGATTTGAACAAATAAGATTATAGATATTAAAATGAGTATGTAATATTATACAACATAACAATATCAAAATTTACATACAATTAGACCACCATCTGAAGTTATTCACAATGGGTTTCAAATTTTAAAAATGGCCGCCAATTTACGTTGAAAAAATGGGGATTTTATCTCTCAGAAACTGTTTAGAGGATTTAGTTCATATTTTGTATAAATGTTCATTAAGATGAGAGGAAGTAATCTATGCGGCAATTATTTTCAAAATGGCCGGCAATTCCAAGATTTCAGCCAACATACCTAAAATGTTCGACTTTCCGATTTCGACAAAAATTTATTTCTAGGTAGATTTTGATGCTGCGAATAAGATGGAATCATTGAATTGGTCGTCTGGGGTTTCATCGGCTATTGCTTGCAATTGTAAATCTAGTTGTATTTCTGGCTGTAGCTTTTATTGTCTTATCTTACAAACATTAAGTATACTTATTATCCTGTATAGGTTCCCAGAGAGTTTTTTTTATTTAATATGTAGCTAGACTATTGTTGGTTTGGATATGCCATGTGTGCTGGGGCTTTTTTTTTCTCTACAAATAAACGAGTATCACTTCAGCCTTATAATATAGGTTTTTCTTATAGTTTTAAGATAAACCATTCAAATCAAAAATTCACTATCGTTTGTTTTTAATTTCCTTTACTTCAATATTTCATAGTATGCCCAGTTTGAAATAATTGGGATTGTAAATTCCTTCAATTATAATAATAACGGACAGATGTCATGCTTAATTTTCCGAACCTGTTTAACTCGGAGACTTTAATGGCAAGCTTCAATGTGTGACGAATAAAGGTTATAAACATCAATTTATGCAAATTTCTCTATAAGCAAAATTACGGCAATTTGTAATGATACTTTGCTTTCAGAGATACACTTTTGTATACTTTATATTGTATCAAACTGTGTTTTGAGCAGGTTCGTATTATTTCATATTTTCATTCTTTAGCTTTACTTGTTTTGCTTTTAAATTAGATGGAATTTGCAAAAGGTAATAAAACAGTCATTGAATGTGTATCCATGATAACGAATACAACTATTTTCCCTGGTATACTGGTAGCAGTTCAGTCTTCTATTGCCATTAATGGACGACCATTTGATTTTCGGGGGGTTGGGTTCATGATGATTTTATAGGTAATTAATTTACCTCTTTTTTTACACTAGTTTTAATATTATTTTCGTATATTTTAATTAAATAAAATTCAATATTTGAATTTATTATTTCATATTTTAGTACTTTATCTTAATTCAAAATTTTCATTTTTGTTCCAGTGCAAGATAAATATTCTAATCCTACTTGTCGTGAAAATATATTAAATTTTGATTTGAAGACATTTTTTTTTTGTTTAAAAACCAAATAAATTAACTGATGTGACATAAGGGAAAAT
Source organism: Modiolus philippinarum (assembly GCA_002080025.1). Lineage (NCBI taxonomy): Eukaryota > Metazoa > Mollusca > Bivalvia > Mytilida > Modiolidae > Modiolus > Modiolus philippinarum. Next base: position 35,238 of record MJUU01009256.1, read on the forward strand.
AAATAACTTGCTTTAGCTGGACATAAATAATTTTTCTAGGCAAAATTGCCAAAATCATCAAATTGATGGTCGTCCCCTTAGCCATTGACTTCGGGCTAAAGAACACTCAGCTGTTACTTGAACCTCGGACAATATACTTCTACACTTAAAATGACTGTATAATATTTACCACCTGCTAAAATAATTACTGGAATTTCGACATTTTGTTAACTCTTTATTACCACTGGGTCGATGCCTCTCCTTTTGGACTGGTAGTGTAAGTTCCTGAAGGTATCTCCAACTGATTCATCCAGTACTTCGGAGACGGCCAGAAAATGGATTTTTTATGACTTACAATGTAGTTGAGTGAAATATACAGTGGAGTGCACACATAACCTCCCATAAAGTTAACTTGAAGCAGTCATAAAAACTCCTCTAAGTTAACTTAGAACAGTTAACTTAAGTCTGCTCTAGAATCCTGACTGCTCTGACCAGTCATGGTCATCGCTAGAATCCTGACCGTGCTGGTCAGAGCCATGACTGCTCTGACATGTTCTACCCATGACGGTTCTACCTAAGTCTGTTCTGGCCATGACCGTTCTCCCTAAGTCTGTTCTGGCCATGACCGTTCTCCCTAAGTCTGTTCTGGCTATGACCGTTCTCCCTAAGTCTGTTCTGGTCATGACTGCTCTAAGCTGACCTGTTCTAGCTATGACTGCTCTTGTACCAGCTCTTGTCACAGCCCGGGCAAATATTCATAACGTGTCCCATATACATGTATTTTAAATATTTCAAGTTTAGTTATAATAAAAACAAAAATAAATAAAAATTAGAATTATGAAATGAATTATTCGGATATATATTCGCGGATAATTATTTACCTGTGTTTATCCAGGTAAATTTTAAAAATGTAAGAGTTATTTCCCTTTTTGTGGAATACCCGAAAACTGAATCGTAATTAGGAAATAGGAAAAATGCCAATTAAAATCATATTACGTTTACTGAAACAAATAATTATTGATAACATCGTAAAAATTAAGGGGTCATTTATTTTTTTTTTATTTAAACGTTTCGGGCTCGACAAAAAAGAAATTCTGACACATTTACCATTTATCACTGCTGTATAATTAAGCCACCTATGTCAGGTGAACCACCCCCAGTTGAATTCTTTAGAAATCCTCTAATATCACAGAACATGCACAGCTGCATTAAAAGTCATTTTAAAAATCACTTGAATAATCTGGGAAATATATACACGGTACTGGTAAAATCTAAAATAGGCTATGCATTACATTGCACACCTGCAATCACCAGACTCCTTATATGCAATGTCTAAAATAAGGCAAAACTTAAAATCCATACAACAGCTCAGTAGGTCACATAAAAATCATAACTGAAGGAGACATTTTCTTCTATGATGAAGAGCAAAACACAGTCCTCTAGTCAAACGTTCAAGCTTCTTATGTGTTGCAATATCAACAAAGTAAAATTTAGAGCTGTCAAGTATCAGCTGTAGCAAATTTTCATCTGTTAAGCAATGACATTTCAAAATAAAATGATATATATCCTCAGAGTCTTTAAAGCAGAGAGGACACAAGGAAGACATACTCTGTTTTGAAAACTTTGCTCGGTCGGTTTGGAGCAGATACACTCCACAAAGTAGTTTTGACTTAACACAGGCACGTGTAATTTCAAAAGGTTCTGATCCGCAGGACTGCCAAACTGGATCTATTTTACCGAAACTACAGCTTTCAGTGTTTAAATATTATAATGTAGATTTGTTACTGGCTTCTTCAACTAACTTATCCTTCCAATATTTACTGATGACAGAGTTGACAAGTTTCTTCCAGGCATCTTTGCTAGGTAGATTTGACAATAGAAAATACGGAGATGGAAGGCCATACTGTTCCGTTATCTTAACAAGTTGCATAAACCAGCTATCTGAATCTCTATTTTTGGTAGCCAATTGTCTGAAGGATATTTCATTTTCAACTGAGCTCTTGTTAGCAGCAATAGTTCTAAACATAGCAAGCATCCTTTTGTGTAGCTCTGTCTCGAGAGGTAAATGACCAGACTGTAGGTAGACAGAAGACGTTGCAGTTCTTTCTGGTAAATGCTGGATTTGTTTCAGTAATGTTGTGAGATATGAAGATAATCTGTGAATCTGTTTTTGTAAGAATAATGACATCAAGACCACATAATAGCAGAAGAGTGACATAACATCTGATAAGTTGTAGAGAAACTACTGGGTTAACAGGCCATGAAGCCCAGCTCTAATAAGGGCATAACGGTTTTACGTGCTGTATGTATTCTGTCTTTGGCTACTTCTTTCACTCAAAATTTTGAGGTATTGTCACGTTGTATTCCTAGATGTGTTGAACTATTTGATGTTGAGAGCATTTCTCCATTCATTTCCCAAGATTTGGCGGTTTTATCTCTGATCGATAATACACAGATTTTTGAGAGCTAATCAGATATCTGTTCCTATTTGCATGATCTGCCTGTATAATAATCATTGACTGTAGATCCTGGGCGTCTTTTGCAACAAGAGTAACATCATCAGCAACGGTGGGGCCCCACAATATATCGGACCTATTTTGGCTTCAATACGGCTGTCTTCCAAATGAGTTGATAAAAACTTTGTAGGCTGTAGGTGACCACATCCCTCCCTGACGTACCCCCTGAAGCTCGTAGACGTCTCTAGAAGTCTTCCCTTGCCATCTTATTGTGGTGTTTAGATTTTTATACCAAGATTTAAACAGTAACCAATTATCTCCTGTAAGATTAACTTTGTACATCTCTCTCAGTAGACCGTTGTGCCAGACTACATCAAAGGCCTTCTTTGCATCCGTGAAAGCAATGTATAAAGGTGTATTCGTTTCACGGGCTTCAATGTACAGTTCAGTTAATACATGTATAAGACCTGCTACAGTGGATGACTTGCCTTCAGTAAATCATTTTTGTATGCAACTTTGATGGATGGAAATATTGTCTTTGTTTCTATTCAGGTGAAGTTTTTCAAGAATTTCACTTATAACATTAGTTATTGTAATACGTCTGTATGAGCTCGGGTCTTGTGGTTTGCCTCCTATTTTGTAGATTGGACAGCCAATTCCGTTTTTCAAGACGTTTGGAATATCTGCATTTTGTAATACAGCATTGACAATCATAATTAGGATAGTAATTACTTGTTTACCACCATTCTTGATGTGCTCAATAGTGACACCTGTTTACCACCGTTCTTGATGTGCTCAATAGTGACACCTGTTTACCACCGTTCTTGATGTGCTCAATAGTGACACCTGTTTACCGCCGTTCTTGATGTGCTCAATAGTGACACCTGATTACCACCGTTCTTGATGTGCTCAATAGTGACACCTGTTTACCACCGTTCTCGATGTGCTCAATAGTGACACCTGTTTACCACCGTTCTTGATGTGCTTAATAGTGACACCTGTTTACCACCGTTCTTGATGTGCTCAAAAGTGACACCTGTTTACCACCGTTCTTGATGTGCTCAATAGTGACACCTGTTTATCACCGTTCTTGATGTGCTCAATAGTGACACCAACGATGTCTGGTGCTTTCCCATTTGCACTCCGTTCTTTCCTTTTCACACTAGCAGATATGTTTTGATCTTGTTTGGCCATTTCGATCTTATCATAATCTTGACAGGCTTAACACAATTTTGTTAAGACAGTGTTAGATTTTAAGTTGGTTTTCAAGATAACTGATTTCAAGGACGACCAAGACTTGTTAAGATAATTCAAGATTAAACAAGATTGACTTGTTATTTGCGTTCAGGAACAATCAAGACAAATTGATCTGTACAAACTTAACATATCTTGATCGTCCTTGAACGCAGTTATCTTGTTTGATCGTCCTTGAAAGCAATACGACTGAAAATCTTACACAGTCTTAACAAAATTGTGTTACGCTTGTTAAGATCGTGATAAGATCAAAATGGCCAAACAAGATCAAAACATCTCTGCTAGTGTCAGTAACTTTACTAATTTCTATTCTCTCTTCTGAAAATTGTTCAGTTATGGAAATAATATCTCTATCAACAAGGTTTTCATATTTAGGATCAAAGTTCTTGTTGTCAATTGGAGAAGCAAGATTCTCGTAAAAGTCGGCCCAAGCGTGTTGAAGGTCTTTTCTTCTACTGTTAATATTGGCGTATTGCAAGAAATAATGTTTCTTCGTCTATTTACCAAGGTAAAAAACTGTTTATCATTTTGGTAGCTGAGCTCCATCATATGCTGGTATTTCTTTTCTCTCTTTGTGGCTGCTAATCTTCTTTGTTTAGTTCTTATTTCTTTTATGAGATCTCATGTTTTTATAGTATGGACCCTATCGATCATTACTACCTTCCTGTTTCCATTTCCAATAGGAGTTTTTTGCATTCTTAACTGCATTTTTCATTTCAGGTGTCCAATATCTTTTCTTTTTCTTCCTGGTAGGACGCCTTTCAATTAGTGATTCGCCAGCACTGACTAATGATTCAGAAAGATTGCCAATAGCTTCATTGATGTTATCTACAGTAATGGTTTGATAAAGTTTTGAGAATGATTCCAAATTTTCTCCCACTTTTTCCTTATATAAATTAGTGTCAATTTTATTCCATCTGACTCTGGGTCTAGCCATGTTAGTATCTTTGACCGACCAATCCAAGTTGTTTGACAGCTGACATTCTAATGTAATTATAATAGGATCATGAGCAGAAGTATTTTGTGGTTCACGTCTAAAAGTCATGTAATTTTTCTATACGAGAAGAGTTTTCCACAAAGTAATCAATCTGTGAGACATCTCTGTCGTTGTAATGGAAAAGAGTTGGATTAGGCTGACAGGAGCTCGGAACCCTCAGTTTGTGTTGTAAAAAAAATTCAAATATTTTGTCTCGTGAAATATTTCGCTCATTCTTGTGAATTGAAGCATTCATATCGCCTCCAATTACAATATCGGCAGTAGTTGAATATTTTTCGACTATCTCACGAGTTCATCCAAAGTGTAGGCAAAGCTGTCCTTGGTCCCACTGCCTCTAGCAGGCATGTACACACACACAAATACTAGTTGATTCTCAGAGTTAATGCATATCGCTAATATACGATCACCCCAATCGGGTAAAATTTCAATATATTTACAAAGTTTCGTGTTGTAACAGATTGATACCCCTGTATGTCCTCTTTTCCTTTCAATAGGATCTTCAATCAGATTTGTATCATAACATTTTGAAATACAGTTAAAATTTGGAATATAATTAACCAACAGTCTTTTTTCAGTCTCGCGCATCCAGTGCTTCTGTAGCAGTAAAATGTCAGCCCTGTTACTTAGTGCTTCCAAATACATAAAATTGGACGACAGTCTTTCAATGTTAAAAGATAAAATGTTCAGTTTAAATATACAATTAGTAAAACTATTTACAACAGTATTTACAACGTTGCAGGGGGAGTCATCAGTGGCTTCAGTTGGTGTTCTATCTCCATTCTGTTTCGTATCATCGGGGTGTTGCCTAGTGACTGAGGTTGCATCCGAGGCCTGTTCAAATGTTGTTTCATGAATCTTGGAGGAAGGTTGTTCATTCTCTTTTTTGTTGGTATTTGGGAGTTGTCCTGTCTCTCGTAGGATCTCTTGCGACTGTGATAATTGTTGTTCATTTTCCCTGAACTGCTGGACCATTCCCTGAAAAATGAGGTTTGTAATTTGCATTGTCATTTTCATCATCTTGATTGTCTAATGATTCATCAGATCTAAACTCCATAGCAAAATCGGAAAGAAAGTCTTTTTGGGGCGTAAAGCCATTCAATTGCCCATTCCGCTCTTGAAAGCGTTGATTATTATACCCAGAAATTGGTTCGGACTTCTTTGTATTCTTATTTCTATTTTGTCTATTTGGGCAACTGTTATAGGATATTTTTGTTTCGAGTCTCATTTCCAAGAATTTATCTGACAAATTACTAATTCTGTTGTTCTGTCTAACTATTGTCACAATCAAATTTCATATCCAGTTAAAATTCCAGGACCAAAACAGCTATGCCAAAAGTAGACTTGGCAAAAACGGTCAGGGCCAGAGCAGACTTAGATAGAACGGTTATGGCTAGAACAAACTTAGATAGAACAGTCATTGCTAGAACAGACTTAGGTAGAACAGTCATAGTAGAGCAGACTTAGGTAGAACGGTCATGGCTAGAACAGACTTAGATAGAACAGTCATGGCTAGAACAGACATGATTCTAGGACCAGAGCAGACAGGATTCTAGGACTGGTCTAAGTCTGCTCCAAGTTAACTTCAAGTTAACTTTGAGCCGTTCTCGTGACTGCTCTCCATGTTAACACGGACGAGAGGTTATGTCTGCACCCAACTGTAAACAAAATACACGAAAAAACAAAACAAAGTACACAAAGAAAAACTCTGTCCTTATATGCTTTCTGGCATTGCTATAAGGCCATTACGATATTTCAGTCTTCTACATGTTTTGATTTTATATAGCGAGAAAAGACATAGGTTGTCTATATGGCCTTCGCAGAATAAACACTGAAACAGGCGTGTCTAAAGATGGTTAAAAATGGGAATACTTTTTTTATAAGGCGAAGTCAGGTTATGAAAGATGTCTTGACTGCAAACCATTGTAGTCAACAACACGCGTCGTAGAGTTACACGACAACTTCTAAACTTTTTTAAAAAAGCAGCCTCGTTTCAGTCAAAACTTTTTAAAGCTGTTGTCCATTCTCTAGGCATATCAGTAAAGAATCAGGTTAGATAACTCTCCGGACTAAAATCTGTGACCTTTTGTTTGAGTTGATATTTTATTGTGAAATAATGTAATTAAATGTTTGATATAGGTAAAATATTTAATTTAGGAATGTAAACATTCATTCTGCACAATGTTTGTTTATTTAACATTTGGATATAAAAAATGCCAGATTTTTAAAAATTTCATATAATGGTAATTTTCTATAAAACCGCATTTTCAGTATGATAACTTGGGAACCCACTAAAACCCATCTGGCATATGGACGATTTATACTTCATATATCTGCAGTGCAAATTTTATTATAATCGGACCTATGGAATTTTTTGGCTTTACTGTTAAAAATGTAATTTTTTGAATTTTTTGCTCGCGGTCTTTTGATTTTGACTCGAGTTATGTTCCTTTGGCCACAAATCTTTAGTTTTGGCCACTTTGAACGTGCTGCCATCTGGCGTTAATTGATATACCTACATTCTCCTTCTTAGTGAAGGCCGAAACTAGTTGCCTTGTTTTTTATCCTTTTTAATTCTTCTAATTGACAAACTAGTTCTAGTCCTGATATACATCTGACATATTGCTTAATTGGCGTAAAACTGAAATTTATCAATCAATAATTCCAATTGCTATTGCAACGTCCAATTTTATTGGTCAATGTCACGAACAATAACGTCATTATTTTCTCGATAAACGCTTCTTGCTAATCAATACGCTCCGAGGAAAATAGTGCAGTATATGGTGACGTCAAATTCAGTGAAAACATTGTTTTAATTTCAAAGGATTGGAATTATAAGAAATAAAAGTAATTTTTGAGGAGTTTATGGATGCGTAAACGCTGCCTTTCACTCACATACTTTTGTGTAAACGCGGCATTTCCTTCGCATACTTTACATAAAGTCCTTCGGACTTGAATTAGTTTGTGAGTGAGTCGGCCGCGTTTACACATCGATAAACTCCTTCAAAATTACTTTTATTCCTATAATGATGTAATTGCCTATTATTCGCCTACCAGAGTAAATTTGGAATTAGGTATGCATTTATTTTAATGGAAGTTCTATGGTTCGTTAAATCACAATTTTCATCCATTTCATTAAACTCTGTTTGTATACATCATAAGGTCCTGCATTATTTTTCAGGTAACTATGAATTTACCACCATGCACCATGTTTTTATTGATGTTTCTGTATACGTTTATTGTGTTTGTAAAAGGAGTGACACTCGAAGATGTATTCTTCAAAAGGGCTATTCGGGGTGCGTATACTTTTTTAGTCTTTTCATTGTTTTTTAAGTATAAGTTGAATACAAATACACAATTTACTATATATCCAAAAAATGTGAATTACTGTCAAACTTCTAGAATACACATTTTGTAATTTCAAAATTATTTGTTGTTTGCCAATCTCGTTTTAGAAATATTAGATGAAAGGAATATGGCAATTTAGCATTGAATTTTGCTCCTTTGTTGAGCCATTTTCAAAGTATGCTCAAATATTGTCAAAAATCGTGTAATGGTTAACTTTTGAACCCCGAGAACCAAAACGATGTTTTTGTTGCTGCGAGTGTTTAAATATTGCAGTTAATTCAGTTTGGTTCTTGAGGTAACATAGAACAAATTTTAGCAAAAACCTGCAAAATTATCAAAATTGGTCAAAAATTGGATTCAAGTTGCATAGTAAGTTCAGTAGCTGAATAATTATCTACAGGTATTAAAATACATTTGAGAAAACAGCTTTGAAGAAAAATCAATGTTTAATAAGTAGAGGTTTGCTGACAGATAAACAATGCTTAATAAATAGAGGTTTGTTGGCAGATGATCACGGAAAATTGGCTACACCTCTTCAATATATATCTGGCTGGAAAGTAATTTTTTAAATTTGGTCTTAACCGGTGTTAGGTGATTTTGATGTTGTTGAGAGACTCTTTACCACTAAATTCCATATAGGCTATAAGGAAAATATAAAATAAAAGGCTCTGTAATTCCGATCCTGTTAAACCGGAAGTTACGGGAAAGGACAATATGTAAGCCTTCCCGATTAAACACGAAATCAGAGAGGGTATTTTTTACCTTTGTCTACATATATTTTTGTGTAACATGTTTTACTTAAGTCAACTGATTTAAAACTGAACAAACATCATGCGCCTCACTGGTAAAGCAATCCTGAAAATAATGTCAACTGTTGGACTATTTCTAGGAGGAAATGGTTGTATATTTTTTCAGATGTCTATAATTGCCCAGTAACACACTTCAGATGTTCCGATGGTTCCAAATGTATACCAATATATTGGCAATGTGATGGTAAAGAAGATTGTAACGACGCCTCTGACGAACCTGTCGGAAAATGTGATGGTAAGGTCTGAATAATGTAGATGTTTAGTACTCAAGACCTTGCTTGAAAAGGCTTATGATGTTTCTGCTTGGTTCTGGTCATTTTTGTTTTACCGAGCTTGTATTTTTGAGACATCTCTTTCAAACTATAATGTTTAAATGTGCAAATGAAGAATGTAAAGTTTCAGAAAAAAATCGTTAAATTTCAGGTTATTCAGGTTATCAACGTTTATAGTATGGATTGAGACATTCATGTAGCAAAAAATTCCTCTCAACCCGGTACTAGGGGCCGTCTTGAACTTACTTTGAGGTTTGAGCAAAACTCATTGTTGAAGACTTCATGGTCTCTTCAAGATGCAGAACAACAATAGAACTGTTGTTTCTTTGCTTGGTTCTACCGTGTTTTTGTAGAGACTTCGTCTCGTGTGCATTTACTCCATATCCTTTTAATTGTTTGCTCATTATTCACGATAACATTTCAGATTACATTTGTGGAGACGGATATATAAAATGTAGAAGTGGGGACCAATGTTTTTACCACAAGAGTATGTGTAACGGTACTCCTGACTGTCAGGACCAATCAGACGAAGATGTAGAATTCTGTAAAGGTATCGATATACGACATAGAAAATTACATGTTACATACATCTTTTTCTCCAAGAATAATACATATATTTATGCAATTCTGTAAAGGTATCGAAATACGAAATAAAAATTACATCTTAGATACACCTTTTTCTCCAAAGAACAATACATCTATCTGCAAAAAATAGTTTATTCAAACATTAGAATACCGTACAACCTGTCAAAAACATGTATCAACATGTCATTTTGGCAAAAGGTCACGTGATGTACACGTCTTGTATAAATACAGCACTTGACCACGATCATAAAATAATGTCAAGAACTAAAATAGGATAGATAATGCTTTGAATTTTTTGAGAGGCTGATCGATTCGTGTCTTTAGAAAAAAAATTAAAAGTGAGATAATTGTTTAAAAAATTAAAACAAAACAATTTGA
>MJUU01009257.1:0-12811 GCA_002080025.1 Modiolus philippinarum
CTATACATGGTATGATCATGTAACCTTGCATATGCATGCATCTCTGATTGGAGGTAAGCAACTAGGCAAAATTGGGTCACTTTGACCTACATGTATATTTTACGCTTGATTGATTTACATTCAAGTTTTCGGACAAGTTCAGATCTCAGTCACTATACATGGTAGGATCATGTAATTTTTCATATGCATGCAACTCTGATGGTGTATCAGCATCCAGGCAAAATTAGGTCGCTTTGACCTATATTTAACGCTTGATTGATTTACATTCAAGTTTTATGACGAGTTCAGATCTTAGTCACTATACATGGTAGGATCATGCAACTTTGCATATGCATGTAACTCTGATGGTGAATCAGCATCCAGGCAAAATTAGGACACTTTGACCTATATTTTACGCTTGATTGATTTACATTCAAGTTTTCTGACGAGTTCAGATCTTAGTCACTATACATGGTACAATCATGTAACCTGGCATATGCATATAACTCTGATGGTAGATCAGCATCCAGACAAAATTAGGTCACTTTGACCTATATTTTCTGCTTTATTGATTTACATCCAAGTTTTTAGACAAGTTTATATCTCAGCCACTTTACATGGTAGGATCATGTAACCTTGCATAGGCATGCATCCCTGATGGTACATCAGCATTAGGCATGCATCCGTGATGGTACATCAGCATACAGGCAAAAGTAGGTCACTTTGACTTATGTTTACTTATGAGTGATTTATGTTAAAATATGTATTCATCAGATTTTAAGTACTCTGTTAACAATTTCAATTCTCTAAGATTCTAAAAGAGAGTCTTTCATTTTATAAAAAAAAAAATTATCTCACCTTAGTATGTGTAAATGGTAGTCCAACCTTCAATACATTCTTTAATCATGTAACTGCATTTCATTTCAGTGACAGTTTTCCAGTTCTTTGTAATAAGCCTAAAACTTGATAATATTTCTTTTACTAAGTAGATCTTTGCATATAATTTTCTATTTGTCATTACAGTTCCGACAAATAAAGCTAGCATTTATTGAAATCAACATACTAGTACACTGAATATTATTTTCTAATTCCAGCAATTTTGAGTTTTTTAGTAGCACCACTGTCACACACAGGCTGTTGGTTAACTTCCATAATACTGCACCATCACTTTCTTTTTTGCAAAATCAGTCGCCATCATTTTTCATTTTCTCGTCTATTATAGGTCATGACGGATCCAAAAAATATATTTACTTTTAAAGATGAGAGACCACAACTGTGTCCTGTACTTGATTACACTGCTGATTTGTTACAGAACAAAGTGCCACTGGTGATTGACAATGGTATGTAACCATAGTAACAGTAATCAAAAACAATAATTTTGTGTACAACATGTATGTAAAACACACAATAACAGTACATTGATCTAGCATAAGTATAATAATAGATAATGATAAGAAATGTATGAATATACATCAGCAAATGAATACCGAAGAAAAAATGATGAAAGGGGAAATATTCCAACACGAAGTGAGACATTACGACAATAACAAAGCAAATTTAAACAAAAATGAATAAGAACGCACTATAGCACTAGCACTGTAAATGCCTTCAAAAACTGAGGTATCATCAGGTGCTCCCAAAGGGTAAGCATGATCTGCTCCACGCGTGGCACCCATAAAAATATTTCACCATATTGTGAAGAATCTTTAAACTGCATTTCTGTCAAGTCAGTATATGATAGTAGGGTTTATACTTAATAATAACAATAAAAACAGAGAAAATTCTATGTAAAACTATCCTGGAAAAGTATGGTTTAAACATGACACAGATGCCATTCTCTTAGCATGCTTTCTTTCAACAGTCATGTAACAGTTTCTACTGAAACATTGTTGAAGTCATGGACAAAGTGTTTTATCATGGATATGGTCAGCGACTGCGTATCATATAATATGTTCATGCAGTTTTCTGTTATAATTTGCCATTACATGTTCTTTTTTGTATGACTAGATACAATGTACAATTCAGCCTGAGACTTCCATGATAAATCACTCTGATAGACCATGTAGACATATCACTCTAAATTTTTAAATGGTTTTATCTTTAATCCGGATTAATCTATTCACATGATTTCTTTTGCATGTCAGATGGTAGATTGCATCACTTCAAAAGCAGAAAAGTGCATGTTCATTGTCGATAGATCAAACATGAAATAAAATATATATGTTACAGTACAAATTGGAATCCAGTAGGATCCGGAATTCTCCTAGTACAAATTGGAATTCTAATTTCTACTGGGACAAATTAGAATTCCAATTTGTACTGGATTTAATTCAGTACATTTTGGAATTCCAATTTTTACTGGGACAATTTGGAATTCCAATTTGTACTGGATTTAATCCAGTTTAAATTGGAATTCCAATTTCTCCTAGGATAAATTGAGATATCCTGATTTGTACTAGGATGATTCTGAATCCTACTAAATTTCTAGTATGATCCAGGATAATACCGGATATTTTGTTCAGGAGGATTCTGGATATTACTGAAAAAGGTTTTTGATTTTGTTATAAGAAGTATGTTTTTCACAACAGTTTAATTCGTGAAAACTTAATATACAATAAGAACACCGCATTGTATTGCATTTTCTAGAGCAGTAACAAACTGTGGCTGTTATACTGCCATTTATCAATGAACGAATTTTAACATGACTGAAAATGTGAAATTCCAGGTAGAGTTGCAATATATACAACATTAAACAAGAGAAATAAAGACTTTTAAAATCAACAAGATCGGTATCAAAATAGTAGTTTTTAAGTATGCCATCTTTATAAAAATTCATATTTTAATATTTTTTTAAACACCTCCATATGTTCTTCCATATTTAAAGTTAACTAATGAAACATCGAACGCTAACTGTGCTCAATGGTTAAAGAGTTTGAAGCAGAACATCTATATCTCTTTTGAATTAAACTGTTTAAATTGTTGAATTAAACAATAATCTTTTTGATTAAATAATTACCAAAACAGTGAAAGGGACATATTACTAATGGTTTTTTTTATATATTACTGTATCTATTGATTTTAGTTAGTACGATCCAGAATCCTACTAGTATAAATCAGGATATCTCAATTTCTCCTAGGAGAAATTGGAATTCCATTTTATACTGGATACAATCCAGTACAAATTGGAATTCTAATTTGTCCCAGTAGAAATTAGAATTCCAATTTGTACTAGGAGGATTCTGGATCCTACTGGATTCCAATTTGTACTGTAACATAAACATTTCACTAAGCAGAGTGATATGTCTATCACAGTGATTTATCACAGTAAGTCTTTGGCTGTTACTGTACAAATGTATCTGTGATTCAAAATGAAATTTTAAGCTGTAATTGAAACAGTACCGGTAGTACAATCTGTCAAATATTAATTCTGTCAATATACAACTACATTGTATACAGGTACTCTGGAATCTGTATACACATGTAGTTACAGTTTAATTATGTTAATGAATTCAAACTTTTAATACAGGTTCCTACCAATGTAGAGCTGGATGGGCCACATGTGACAAACCTCAACTCATTTTTAAAAATATTACAGCCAAACCCAGAGGAAAAAAGGTGAACTTATTACATAGAAAGCTCTTCTGTTAATTGAATTGATCAAAGATTGAAACTTTTTCTTTCACATGATATTTCTTATGTAGAGATACTTTTCACATCTTTAGTTTTTTCAAAGACTAAATAAAAAAAATGTAGGTAATGTAGTCACTGTTATACCGCACAATTGATTGCACACATTGTGAAATACAAATTCAATGCAGAATTGACTTGATTGTGTAAAGTCTACCTTAATGACCTTTGTTTGGTAAAAATGCCTTATGTAAAAATTTTCACATTGTATTTTTATGTCATTATATTTCCTGAAAGATCTGTTAAATAATTACAGAAATTGACATGTGAAAAGTTTATATATTTATTACAGGAAACTGATGTACAAGTTGGCAATGAAATAAACACCACAGAAGTTGCAAAATGGTTAATTAGGTCACCATTTGATAGAAATATAGTTACTTTATATGATGTACAGGTAAAAAATGCATTGGAGGTAAGGTGAAGTCTGTCAGTACTATACAGAAATTAATCCCTGGCAGCATTTGTACTATAAATCAGTCCAAATTAGAAAAAACAAGGAAAATAGAACCAGAAGGACAAGGGTACATACATGTTAAAATTTGGCACTGTCAGTAGAATAAAATACTGTAAACGTATTAATTTTTTGCATTTGGTACTTTTCGTGACTTCTTTAACTGGGACATATTTGTGGGTTTCAATTTTTGCTGTTTTTAGGAACAACTCTTTAAAAAAATACCGAAGTTGCATAAAAACAGTAAATTTCGTTATGCTGTACACATGTTTCAAGGAGTAACCTCTAATCAGCAGCATTAAAATCAAATAATATGGGAAGCCATAATCCAAAAGTTGTCCAGAAAGAAGTTCTCAATTCCAAAAATATGGAAAAATATGGGTACCTTTTGATTGTTTCTAAGATAATCATGGGTGCTAATTTATATTGTCTTTTGTCTACCACGAAAATAGCAAAAATTAATACTGTTGCAGTATTCTGTTCACCTTTGCATATACATGTAGATTGGGGTATTATAAGTTTACATTTGAACTTGGTTTGATTTTCCATTAAGCCAGGTTTAAATTACATTTATGAAAGTGGTTTTGATCTTTAACCAAGTTTAGATAAACCAGCTTTATTTTGATTACTTTCATAAATACATGTCATAGAGTATATACATGTTGTAAAAGAAAAAAAATATCTGAAACAAGTATTGTTCTCCAACATACATGTATATATGTCATTAGGATTTATGATTTCATCGATCACATATTTTCTGGACAATCAGCGTACATGTAAACAGCATGTACAGTAAACTTTAATGGCTCAAAGTGCAATAGCTCAAACACCATGGATGTCTCGAACACTTGTCCCTTTTTTTCAAGTTTAAACATAGATTGCGCAATAGCTAGAACACCCCTCTAACTGTTTTCAGCTTTGGGTGTTGGAGTCATTGAAGTTAAAGTGTATTTGTTGTAATTATATACAATATTCCTCTAGCAATAGATGACTGAATTTCTTCTCAAAACTTTTGTCTTGTCCATTATTCAGATACCTGTTCAGATAATCTAACAGAACCATTTTTATCACACTTTTCTCAGCAAGTAAACATCTCAGCCACTTGATATTTTGTATAGAGCTTCAATATGGCTTACTTTACTGTGTTTTTTCTATTCAACTATATTGATATACTATTTGTTACTTTCCTTATAAGTAAATACCGAACTTACTGCAGATTTGGTTTCTGCATATTTCCATTTCGGCAACTGATGTTTCTTACCAACTAAGTGAATATCTATTTTTTATGCCCCGCCACGAAGTGGAAGGGGCATATAGATTTACCCTTGTCTGTCCGTCCGTACGTACGTACGTTACGTACGTCTGTACTTCCTGATGTTAAGTTTTGCATTTAGGTCCATATTTTGGTAACCTCTTGTAATATTTTAACATTATTACATCAGTTTATGCACCTTGGTTAGTACTACCAGATTCACCAACAATTAGTGATCTATGACCTATATTTTACGCTTGAGTGACTTGTTAAATTTTGCGTTTAAATCCATTTCTCAACAACTACACATCATATGACATTGATGTTTCATCAAATTAATTGCCTTGCTGAGTACTACCAAAATCATTGAGAATTAAGTGGCTTTGACCTATATTTTACGCTTGAGTGACTTTTGTTAAATTTTGCATTAAAGTCCATTTCACATCAACTACACATCTTACCACAATGATGTTTCATCAAATTAATCTCCTTGATGCATACTGCCCAAATCATCAAGAATAAAGTGGCTTTGACCTATATTTTACGCTTGAGTGACTTTTGTTAAATTTTGCGTTGAAGTTCATTTCTCAGCAACTAAACATGATATCACTATGGTGTTGTATCAAATAAATCACCTTGATGGATGCTATCCAAATCAAGGACAATTTAGTGTCTTTGACCTACATTTTACGCTTGAGTGACTTTTGGTAAATTTTGTGTTTTAAGTCCATTGATATACAACTACACAATATAGCATTATGATGTTTTATGAAATGACTCATCTTAGTGAAAACTACCAGATTCTTAAACAATTCGTTGACTTTGACCTACATTTTGCACTTGATTGACTTTCTTAAATTTTTGCATTAGGCGAATTTATTAGCAACTTGGTGGTTAATCCAATAAATCACCTTAGTGAGTACTGCATAATTCATGGTTAATTTTATAACCTGACCAATATTTTCTGCTTCAGCGACTTTAGTTGGGTAATTTTTCTTTAGGTCCATTTCTTATCAAATATTTAATGAATAATCATCTGTAACAATACTTCTTGATGATAATCAGTTGCATATTGTACTAGAACCTCAATAGTAGATTAGGGAAGGAAAAACAGATTTTTTTGTGTCACCTGCACCAAGTGAAGGGTGGACACATGGGGATCACTATCCGTTGTCTTATGTCCATCCGTCGTCTGTATGGCTAAAAAATTTTAACATTATCCACATCTCCTCCTAAACAGCTTGGAACTTTTCAACAAACTTAAAGAAGTGCTCCTGTATATATTGTAGATGTGCACCATGCATTTTTTTATGCCCCTGCGACGATAAGTCGGGGGGGCATATTGTTTTACCCTCGTCCGTCCGTCCCTCCACCTGTCCGTCCATCCGTCCGTCGGTCCGTCCGAGGGGGGTACATGGTTTGTCTGCGCAACTCCTCCTACAGTTTTTATGCTAGAAAGTTTTTATTTTGCAGATCATTTGTACATATATTGAAGATGTGCATGTGGTAAGGATTTTGATTTTGGTGCATTTTTGTCAGAAATATACATTGTTGAACTTAGTCATTTTTGGGGTGATTTTGTAATAGAGGTTACATAGCTTGTCCATGCAACTCCTCCTACAGTTTTAATGGTAGGAAGTTTTTATTTTGCAGATCATTTGTACCTATATTGAAGATGTGCATGTGGGAAGTATTTTGATTTCGGTTCATTTTTTTTCAAAAATATACATTGCTCAACTTATAATTTTTTGGTGATTTAGTAATAGAGGGTACATACCGGTAGTTAATCTGTGCAACCTAGAATAACATGTGTTTAGCGGGGGCATCATATGTGTCTTACAGACACAAATATTACTAGAAAATCCCAATTTGATTCAACCTTGCGCGGGTGCATGTCATCCTCTAGTTTTCCTTTTGTTTTTGCCAGATTTTCAAGCTATAACTGGACTTTTTACCTTATTGGAGTCTTAGGGTATGCCTCCATTATCAGCAACTCCTCCTAAACTTGTGTATTTTCCAACCAAACTTGCAGGAATGCTTCAGTATATATTGTAGATGTACACCATCATTTTGTTTTTCTTTTCTTTTTATTAAGAATTTTATTGCTATATTTGGACATTGTCATTTTAGTTTATTGGAGTCTTGGAGTCTTAGGGTATGCCTTCATTACCCGCAACTCCTAAACCGCTTGGTACTTTCGAACCAAACTTGTAGAAATGCTTTAGTATATATTGCAGATGTGCACCATGCATTTTGTTTTTTCCAGATTTTCAAGCTATAAATGGACTTTGTCATTTTAGCTTATTGTAGTCTTGGAGTCTTAGGGTATGCCTCCATTATCCGCTACTCCTCCTAGACCACTGGCTACTTTCTAATCAATCTTGCAGGAATGCTTAAATATGTATTGCAGATGTGCACCATGCATTTTGTTTTCTTAATTTTTTTTTCACGTTTTCTAGCTATCTTGGACTTTGTCATTTTAGCTTGTTGTAGTCTTAGGGTTTGCCTCCATTATCTTCAACTCATCTTAGACCACTAAGTACTTTCCAACCAAACTTGCAGGAATGCTTAAATATGTATTGCAGATGTGCACCATGCATTTTGTTTTCTTAATTTTTTTTTCACGTTTTCTAGCTATCTTGGACTTTGTCATTTTAGCTTATTGTAGTCTTAGGGTTTGCCTCCATTATCTGCAACTCATCTTAGACCACTAAGTACTTTCCAACCAAACTTGCAGGAATGCTTCAATATACATGTATATTGCAGATGTGGACCAAGCATTTTGATTTCTTTGATTTTTATTTTTTTCAGGTTTTTCTAGCATTCTTTGGACTTATTGGAGTCTTTGGTTATGCCTCCCCTATCTGCAACTCCTTCAAACTGTTTTTTTTCTTTTCAATCAAACTTGCAGGAAGGCTTCAATATACATTTGACATGTTCACAATGTATTTCATTCTGCTTTATTAATATTTTTCATGCTTTTATTGGATTTTGTCATTCTGTAGCAAAACATGAATTCTTTAATATATATGGTGCAGGCGACACATGAGTTCCGTGGAACACCCATACATTTTTTATCTCTCAGTCTCTTTAACATTCTTTGCAAAATATGCATGATATAGTTGAAATTTTATGGCTCGAACATCCAAGGGACCATTGGAAACAGTTCTATCGAGATCGGTGTTCAAGCTGTGGAACAGTGTTTAAATTCAAACAAAGGGTCCGTAAAAAAAGGGTCTCAAGACATCCATGGTGTTCAAATTTTTAAATTTAAGGCCATGAATTTAAAAAGTTAAACTGTATATGTATGATTAAGTTTCTACAGACACTGTTAAGGGCTTTTCCATTAAAAGGGACATGGGGATATAGTAAAGGATATATATTCTGTTGAATGGATTGTAAATCAAAAGCCTGAGATCTATGCAAAAATAGAACAGCCTTTAATGTCATTAGAGCCAAAATTTTACAATTTCTATTATTTTTAAGGTCTTAATTTAATGGTCTGTATTATCTTGTTTTTCAGGAACAAATATTTGACTACATATTCAGCCATCTTAATATAAATACAGAAGCATGCATAGATCATCCCATTGTGTTAACAGAACCAGTTTGTAATCCTAATTATTGTCGCCAGCGTATGTTTTATTGCTAAGTTTATACATTGTTTTAGCAACTTTATATGTTATGCATTTTAGGAATGCTCACTGCTTCTTGTTACATGTATTTTTTGGAAACTGAAAAGAAGTGTAAATTTAAGCAAAAAAAAGGGTTTTTGAGATACAAAAGATATAAAATTTGGCTGGAAACTGGAAATGAACTCCACGTAAGTTTTTAACGCTGTGTTAGCTGAAGGCCAAAACTTCATTTGCCAAAGTGGCTAATTGGTGCAAGTTAGTAATATACAGATCTTTTGGGTTAACCTTTATGATTCTATTTTTATATTATATACAGGGGTTAAAAAATTTTTCAGAACCTTACTGGTCCAGGACTTGTAGCTCAAAGAAATTCACTGGTCCTGACCAAATTTTCAGAGGTCTGTACAGACAGGCCCAAAATTTGAAGCAAGTCCAAGACCACAATTTTTTTTCTGCATTTCCAATAGGGTAAGATATTAACTTTTATCAAGGATTAAATAAAAATTCTGTGCTGTAAAGTTAATTTTCTTTTACCTATACCATCCTTTGACTGGTATCCTTTTTAAAATTCACAAACATCTACCAGATCCTTTTTCCTTGACAGCCCACAACATTAAAGTACCCGGCAAAATTGATAAGTCCAGAGAGTTCAGAAGATGAAAAATTTCCTACTCTCTCTACCTGTCCTTAATACAAGTTCCTGGTCAAAAACAATGGAGATTAATGTGATACAATACATTTGAATAGAAAAAAGAAGGGTAACGGGGATTGTGTCAAAAAGACAACCACCCAAAGGATGGTAATAACAACTCAATGCCACCATAAGATCTTCAATGAATGGTGAGGAAACCCAACACCCAATGGCAGGTTGGACTCGGCCCCTAGATAAAGAGTAATCAAGTTCAAGAAGCCTGTTCTTGCCCTGAGCACAGAAAAAAAAATGAGAAATTCATATAAATGACCAATGAAAAAAATGCACCAAAAATGCCAGGACCAATATTCGAAGGACAATGAGAACAGGCAAGTATCAAACTGTGAACTTGGGCCTGGATGTCATATTACTAAAGTTACTATCGGTCATTACTTACAAAGGTTATAAGTAACTTACGACCAACGTCAAGACTCACAACTTTTGACAAAACCACTGAACATGTTAATCAGCTTCAGTTTTACGCTTATATTATCGATAAGGATTTCCCTTTGCTGTCAAGCGCGAAGAAGATCAGTCTTCATTGTGCTTGAAAGTAACTTTCAATTAATGTTTTCAAAGTTTATAATTGAGTCGGATCAATGAAAAAGTAAACAACGTGAAACGTGAAGTAAATCATTTCCTCTGATTTTTCACTGGTCTGTCGGACTTTTTAGCTCGCCGGGACGAACGTCCGGAGAGCTATTGTCATACCCCCGGCGTCGGCGTTGTCGGCGTCGTCGGTGTCAGCAAAACTTTAACCTGGCTTGTGGAATTGAAACCTGAAGAGCTAGGATGTTGATATTTGGTATGTGACTTCCTTGTGATGAGAGCTTTCTTCTGGTACCATATTTATAGACATTTTGACCTTGACCTTGCCCTGAGGGCAATTTTTAAAAAACTCTAACCTCGTCTCTAGAAGGTAGGCTTTTAGTGGTAGGGTGTTTATATTTGGTATGTAACTTCCTTATGATGAGAGGTTTCTAGTGGTACCATATTTGTAGACATTTTGACCTTGACCTTGCCCTGAGGGCAATTTTTTAAAAACTTTAACCTTGCCTCTAGAAGGTAGGCTTTTAATGTTAGGGTGTTCATATTCGGTATGTAACTTTCTTATGATGAGAGCTTTCCAGTGGTACCATATTTGTAGACATTTTGACCTTGACCTTGCCCTAAAGGCAATTTTTGAAAAACTTTAACCTTGCCTCTAGAAGGTAGGCTTTTAGTGTTAGGGTGTTTATATGCGGTATGTAACTTCTTTATGATGGGAGCTTTCTAGTGGTACCATATTTGTAGACATTTTGACCTTCACCTTTCCCTGGGGACTTTTTTTTTTAAAAACTTTAACCTTGCTTCTAGAAGGTAGGCTTTTAGTGGTAGGATGTTCATATTTGATATGTAACTTCCTTATGATGAGAGCTTTCTTCCGGTACCATATTTGAAGACATTTTGACCTTGACCTTGCCCTGAGGGCATTTTTTTTTAAAACTTTAATTTTGCTTCTCGAATTAAGTTTGTTAGTGGTAGGGTGTTCATATTTGGTATGTGATGTTCTTTTGATGAGAGCTTTCTGATGGTACCGTAGTTGTAGACATTTTGACCTTGACGTTGCCCTTAGGGCAATTTTTTAAAAAAAACTTAAACTTGCTACTAGAATTAAGTTGTTTAGTGATAGGGTGTTTATATTTGATATGTGACTTTCTTGTGAAGAGAGCTTTCTATTACTTTCAAATTTATTGTGCATTGAGGTTACTGGAATCCCCGGCGAGCTATGTTGTCCTCTGACAACTCTTGTTGAATGGTGTTATGCACTGGTCCGTAGTTTAAATTCTCAGGTCCCGACCTCAGACCAGTGGATTTGTTAACCCCTGTATATAGTAGTCCTCATAATGAGCAAATGTGTGAACTTGACAGGAATACAGTGTGGTACCAGTTTTTCCTCCTGTTTATGTGATCAAACCCCATAGAGCTCCTAACGCAAAAGTCCCTTAATAGCCCTTATTTCCTTTAGTAGCCATATCGAAGTTAATATATGTATATCAGGGGTTGATTTAGAAATAAATTGCCCATTGGACAAGTCACCAATAAATATTGCTTGCCCTTCTTGAAATCAACTTGCCCTTCCACATTCAGAATTGGAAATCAATAAAATTTGAACTTGACAAGCGGACAAGTCAGCATCAAATTTAACTTGCCCTGCACAGATTTTATTTTCCGCGGGCAAGCAGGAGAGCTTAAATCGTACCCTGTATATAGACCAAGCCAAAGGATTGATTCTGTGTGTAAATTATCTATTCCATAATATTATTTAAAATGAATGCTGAAAGGTACATAATTTGTTTCGATTTGAGTTCTTTTTTCTTTTTTTCTTTTTAGCTCACCTGGCTATGCCAGGGTGAGCTTTTGCCATCACTTTGCGTCCGTCATCCGTCCGTAAACTTTTCATTCAAAGATCTTCTCTTCTGAAACCACTGGGCCAATTGGAACCAAACTTGGCCACAATAGTCCTTGGGTGGTCCCCTTTGAAAATTGTGTCGCTCAGGTCTGTACGTCATCCAAGATGGCCGCCAGCTGGGACCAAAATTTAACATTAGACCCTATGGAAAAAAAACGTTTCAAATTCTATTTCTCTGAAACTACTGGGCCAATTGGAACCAAACTTGGCCACAATAGTCCTTGGGTGGTCCCTTACAAAAAAGGTGTTTTTTAGGTCCGCCCAAATTTCCAAGATGGCCGCCAGCGGAAAACATAGTTTTAACATTGGACACTATGGGAAAACACTTTCAAAGATCTTCTTCTCTGAAACTACTAAGCCAATTAGAACCAAACTTGGCCACAATAGTCCTTGGATGGTCCCTTACAAAAAAGGTGTTTTTTAGGTCCGTGTGATTTCCAAGATAGCCGCCAGCGGAAACATAGTTTTATCATCGGACCCTATGGGAAAACATTTTCAAAGATCTTCTTCTCTGAAACTACTGAGCCAATTGATACCAAACTTGGCCACAATAGTTTTTGGGTGGTCCCTTACAAAAAAGGTGTTTTTCAGGATCGCACTACATTTAACATGGCCGCCAGCGGGGGACATAGTTTTAACATTGGACCCTATGGGAAAACAC
>MJUU01009257.1:15556-33042 GCA_002080025.1 Modiolus philippinarum
AGCTGAGGTAAAGTAATCTGGATAGTTTGTGACCTGAGTAATGAATCTATTTACATGTTCAAAAAATAGACCTTTTTACTAGAACTACAAAAAAAAAAGAAAAAAGGAAGATCACATGCAAAAATGTAAGACCTACAAGCAATTTACAATGTACATGCAGTCTCTTAAAATTTCATATTTATTTGTATAAGACGTAGAAACGGGCAGTGCTCGCTTTAAGCTTATGTGCACTCGTCTTTACTTTGTAAATAATATAACCAATTAGATCTGCTTATTTTTATGATCAATGGAAATATGTATATCATATCTCTTGCAGGAATCAGTTAAAGACCACTGTTACCTAGCAACATATTTTGTATATACAATGTACTTGTTTTTCATCTATTTTTCAGGAACTAGTTAAAGATCACTGTCACTTAGCAACAGATTATAATACAGAATTACAGGAATGGATCTCAAATGATTATTATGATGATCATGTACACAAAATACAGCTTCCCTACTCAAATGTAAGTAACATCATGTACTTATGATGCAAACTCTAACTGCAGCAAACCTCATTAAACACAGAATGATTGACTCAATCTTTGGCAGTACATGCATCTGGGAAGGAGGCAATAAACTTCAGGCTTTACTGAGTTCATTTTGTACATCATATACAGTACCTAATCTAAAGCCATACAGAGGTGATGATGCTCCCTTTATCTTTTAGCTATTATTTAAGAAGTGAAATATATATATTGATATGAAGAATTAGTACTCAAATTTTTCCAATTACAGTCTGTTAAAATCACTGAAGCCATTTTCTAAGTCCGTATAAGGAAAATTCTAATGTAGTTTGTCATTAATCCTGTTATTTGATTGGTTAATACTATAATTTTCAAGGTATAGATTTCACAGTTGACATTCCTGAAATTGACACAATTCATACGCGCTTGTTTATGAAATAAAATGGAGGCAATACACATCGCTTCAACTTAGGTGTTTCACTATCGGCCAAGTGCGAATCGATGAGATCATTATTATAGTCTAAACAATAGATGCGATCCCGATAAAGATATTATTACTGTAATGAAATCAATAATGTTTATTGCAGTAATAATGATTTTTTCATTAATTGCATATATTGCTTGACTATAATAATGATCTCATCGATTCACACTTAGCAGATAGTGTGTTTGATTGTGAATATTTGGCTTGTGGTTACATATGTTAAAGGAGAGTAACAAAATTTTCACATTGAGAGGAGAGTGACAAGTAACTTATTACATAAATGAGACAGAAATATTTAAGAAGCAGATTTCGATGAGCGTTATGACTTGCACAGATGACAGCACTCATGCTACAAACAATTCAAATGTTATTTCCCATACAAAATACATTGCTATTAAAAAGCTTCCCAGAAAATTTCGTTTACACCCTCATTCGTTTCCAAGATGTAAATTTGCTTTGTGGCATCCGACAAATGTCCAGAGTTAAAAATATTAGATTAGAAATTAACCCACGAACATTTCCCAGACGTTTAGCCTTGAAACTGTAGCAATACTTCACTGTAATAAAATCATGGTAATGTGCCTCTGAATGTCCCATACTATTTCACACAAATCATGTTGGCATCTCCGAGAACGGATGCACAAGTGATGGATTATTACATTTTTTACAAGTAACCAACCGACTGTTCAGCTGTTCCTAAATACATGTACATTCAGCAGAAAACAACTCACATGTAAATATAATGCTACCATATTTCCAAATCCGATAAGCCTAAATAAATAACAAATATCCTTTCCCTCTGACTAACAGTTGGAAACCCGTTTGTCGACACTATATTGCCCTAGTAAAATGACATGAACTGTTTTGAAAAAGAAAAATGTTCTTGCCCAATTTTTTTATTTGAATAAAATGAATTATTTTGTATTACATAATTAAATCTCCAATTTTATTGAAATCCAGATGAAAATAAATGAATAATTCTAAATTATATAATGGGACTATATTACAGGTGGAGTTATATTGCAATTCGCCCTTCAAATGTTGATTTCAATAATAATTCATGTAATAAACATTGTAATTGTTTACAACTACATTAGAATGGAGATAACTGTATTGTATTTGAAGATTTGGAGGCATCAATTGGAGATTTGATGGTCGCAAATATCCGTTTACTGACTCCGCTAACACGTCGCCAGTAAACTCAATTTGCCACCATCAAATCCCCAACTGATGCCTCTAAATCTTCAAATTCAATACAGTTATCTCCTAAATGTCCATTAAGCTAGATCCTCTTTCAAAGTTTATGTATTATCCACCATGTTGATTCCACTAATAATATGAGTACCTCATAATCCATGTACAGTAACTGTTAGTACTATAAACTTTC
This sequence comes from Modiolus philippinarum, assembly GCA_002080025.1. Lineage (NCBI taxonomy): Eukaryota > Metazoa > Mollusca > Bivalvia > Mytilida > Modiolidae > Modiolus > Modiolus philippinarum. Next base: position 17,937 of record MJUU01009257.1, read on the forward strand.
ATCAATGTCTCAATGTTCGTTTCCCGTTCTGTTCTATTGTTAAGTTTTTCACAGTTTTTCTTTAAGTTGCAGGTTACACTCATCTTTTCATTTTGTTTGGTTTGTTTTTGGGTCTACGGAAACACTTGCATCTCATAAACATTCTCCTTGCGTTAGCACTGTTCTTTACTGGCCTGGTTTCCTTTGCTGTTGTGAATGAAAATGTATTGAATCGTGTCTTTGCTGGAAGTTGAACTGCATGTGTAGTTGTGTCACTGCATTCATCTTTCATATATACTTCTTCATTAAACTTATCCAGTGTGGTGTAATCTTCATCAAATTTTGAATCTGTTAAGTTGAAAAATCCACTGAAATGTCTGATGTTTATGTCTAGATCAATGGAATACTCGGATGCAGCAATGATCTCTTCCTGAATGAGTTGTGGGTTGTTTTCCATGATATCAAGAAAAGTTTCATCTAGACATTCTACATTTTCACAATCCTTGTTAAAGTCTGCATGGATGCGAATACTTCCTTGCTGTCATATAAAGTTGTTGAAATCTTGAAGTTGACAATTTGTTTATAATTCCGTGACCATGTTGTAGTTCTTAATCCTAATCATATCTAATTTCTCCATTTTTGGCTGGGTTGCACGGAGTGCAAATCGGGGTTATAGTATGGTGAATGTTAGGCGGGTGGGCGGTTGGCGGTGGGCGGCAGGCAGGCGGGGAAAATGGGATACCTATTTTGTGAAATCAACTCCTCCTACAGTTTTCAACCTAGATCTTTGAAACTTCACAGGATGTTTCTTTATATATTGAAGATGTGCACCTGACTGTATGGAAATATTTCGAAATTTTTTTACCACTTTTTCTGGAATTTGGAACTTAGTCATTTTTTTCAAAATGTTTAACATAGGGTACCTATTTTGTGAAATCAACTCCTCCTACAGTTTTCAACCACGATCTTTGAAACTTCGCAGGATGTTTCTTTATATATTGAAGATGTGCACCTGTCTTTATGGAAATATTTCGGAAATTTTTTCAACTTCTTCCGGACTTGGAACTTAGTCATTTTTTTATACGACCGCAAAAATTTTTGCGGTCGTATAATGGTATGGTGCTGTTGTCGTCGTTGTCGTCGTTGTCGTCGTCTGTAGACACTTTTGTTTTTGGCCAATAACTTAAGTTCCAGATGATCAATCCTTGTGAAATTTTTACACAATGTTCCTTGGCACAAAAGGAATGCTTGGGTAAGTTTTGGTCATTGTGGCCCCACCCGTTTTAAAAAAAGGGGCCAAAAGGGGTTAAATTAGGTGTTTTCACATATTTGACTGTAGAATCTTTATTATTTGTTGGATTTTGATGGGGTTTCTTTCAGTAAACTCCTTAGAAAATTTCCAATCTGGAGTATGCCAACGGATTTCACGTGGCATGTACCGTTCATGAGATAAATGGGGCCCAAAAGGGGCGAATTTCAAAAATTTAATTTTTTTATTTTTAGTCCGATTTTGATGCAATTTTTTTCAAAGGATTCCTTATGAAAAATTTACATAGCGCTCTACTATTAGATTTTTGGTAACTTGTTTCCTTACCCAGCTATGAGGGGCCAAAGGGGGCCAAAATCATAAATTTACAGATAACCTTAAATTTTTATTTTTCATCGGATTTCGATGGGATTTTTTTCTTTGGATTCCTCTTGATGTGAGCTTTCAGTTGTAAGTCAACGGATTTGGCGTAGCTCTTACCGTTTCCGAACTATGAGGGGCCGAAGGGGGCCAAAATCATAAATTTACAGATAACCTAAAATTTTTATTTTTCATCGGAATTTGATGGGATTTTTTTCTTTGGATTCCACTTGATGTAAGCTTTCAGTAGTATGTCAACGGATTTTGCTTAGCTCTTACTGTTTCCGTGCTATAAGGGTTCACAGGGGCCAAAACTGCAAATTTGCAGATTACCTAAAATTTTTTTTTTTCATCGCATTTTGATGGTCTTTTTTCTTTGGATTTCTCTTGATATAAGCTTTCAGCAGTATGTCAATGGATTGGGCGTAGCTCTTACCGTTTCTGCGCTATAAAGGGTCAAAGAGGAATCATAAGGAGTCATAAGGGCTAATTTTTATTTTCCCTAGTTTGTGTCCAGCTAATTTCTGGGTCAATCTCCTTATTGCGTCCTTCTAATTATTGTGTCAAGCTCTTTCGTTTGTCCATACTCGCTTTAAATTACACTTTTTCAGATTTCAGTGGACGACATGCTGCGGTCGTATCAATCTGCGCTCGGCGTAGCCCTTTATTTCAAAATGGGATACCTATTTTGTGAAATCAACTCCTCCTACAGTTTTCAACCTAGATCTTTGAAACTTCACAGGATGTTTCTTTAAATATTGAAAATGTGCATCTGACTTGATGGAAATATTTCGAAATCTTTTTACCACTTTTTCCGGACTTTGGACCTTAGTAATTTTTTTTCAAAATGTTTAACATAGGGTACCTACATGTATTTTGTGAAATCAACTCCTCCTATAGTTTTCAACCCAGATCTTTGAAACTTCACAGGATGTTTCTTTATATATTGAAGATGTGCTACTTTTTTTATGGAAAAAATTTCAGAAATTTTTTCCACTTCGTCCGGACTTTGGAACTTAGTCATTTTTTTTCAAAATGTTAAACATAGGGTACCTATTTTGAGAAATCAACTCCTACTACAGTTTTCAACCCAGATCTTTGAAACTTCACAGGTTGTTTCTTTATATATTGAGGATGTGCACCTGACTTTATGGAAATATTTCGGAAATTTTTTGCACTTTTTCCAGACTTTGGAACTAAGTCATTTTTTTCAAAATATTTAACATAGGGTACCTTTTTTGTGAAATCAACTCCTCCTACAGTTTTCAACCCAGATCTTTGAAACCAGATCTTTGAAACTTCACAGGATGTTTCTTTATATATTGAAGATGTGCACCTGACTTTATGGAAATATTTTGGAAATTTTTTCCACTTTTTCCGGACTTTGGAACTTAGTCATTTTTTTGAAATTTTTTTCCTGTTTTTCACAGACCCATTAGGGAACCTAAAAAACAACACTTTATAGCTAGAAGCACCAAAAAGCAACCCAGCCATTTGATTCTTTTACCCATATTTAACGTCATGGTCATGGCAACAAATGTAAAGATGAGAGAGAAACATAAGAAAACTGAACTCTGGTACGTTAACTTGAAATCTAAAGTGTGGTCACGACGATGGACCATGCGTGTGTTGCAATGCATTGTGACGTAAGGGGACATCATATCCCGCGTAATTCCTGACAGTCATGATTCCATGTCAAATGTTTCAGAATGAAATGTAATATCATGGATGTATCTCAATTTATCTGGCTTTGTATCAAAAAACAATATGAAGGTATTTTGGAATGTAAATTATTATGATTTTTATATTCTTACTCAGAGAAACCTCCCAAGCTCAATGTCAAAAAATGTATGGAAAGAAGATGTTTGTCAGATAATTTTTCTTCTTTTCTTCTTTAAGTCATGACAGCAGCAGCATCTGTATAGATTGAACGATTATGTGGCATAAAAATATTTAATGGTTTCCATTGTGCAATTATAAAAATTGATAGTGTCATTCATTGCCAGTTTTCAGAGATAATTTGAATTTTTTAGGCTCCAGGAAACCAGTTATCTGCAGAACAACAGAAAGAAAGACGTGAACAACAAATAAAACGATTGAAGGATGCATCAGCCAAAAGACGACTGGAAAAAGTATGTATAGTGAAACCTGTCTAAACCCAACTCCTGTGGGACTGAGTGATTTGTTCATTTTTGAGAGATGTTTTGTTTTATCAGGTTTTACATTTAGCAGGAAATGATTGGTATTGTGCCATTATCTATTTTTCTCATGTAATTATTCAACAAAATAAAGGAATGAAAGAATTGCAAGACCTTATAATATACAGTCGTGTCCCGGATTATTGCACGTCCTGTAATACTGCGCACCGTCCATTTCGCAATGATATCGTTCTTAATTAAGTAAATGATATCAAGTGACACTGACCTGTTAGAGAGACAAATTGTAGGTCAACACAAAATCTGAATTCTTCCGCGCATTCGTCACAATACACTTACTGGTATATTTTACAAATCGAGGCTAAGAATATGTTACCCTTCTTATTGAATTACACAATTATTCAAAGTGGAATTAAGAATAAATCCTGAATTTGGTTTATTTTGTAGCATAATAATATATCTGATGGATACCAAAAGATCTTTCCAAAATCATTCGTTTTCTCTACGTTTTTACCTATTTTTTATGACATGCGCAGTATCACCGGACATCACACAGGTTGTTTACATCACGGGGTTAGTGTGTTTTCATAGAAATTAAAGTGCAGCTGACATAACTTTTCAACAATTGAATATATTCAATGAAAACATTGATAAATGAACTATTTTTAGACACCAACTTTTTGGTGTTAAAAAGTATTCAGGAAAGCCAGATCCGTGTTGAAGCTTTAGGTGCGCAGTATCACCGGCCAGCTCTGTAATACTTTTTACACTCATGATTCTGAACAGCATTATTGTGATTGTCTGAAGCAAAACATATACAGTGTTCACATCCTGTATATGTACAATGTATATACATATAGATATTTGTATGATTTCTTGGTAAGGGCCGCTCAGTTTAATTGTAACAGAAAAGTGGGAATTCTACTTAATTTAGACCTATCCACCAATGATAAAATAAAAATTTTACCTGGCCTCCATCACAATGTTTTTCCCCAACTCAATAGCAAAATATGAAGATGACGTTCTAAGTCACAGGTAGATTTAACTTGCTTAATTAGTTTACAATTTGTTTTTCAATTTTAAAATACTGTGTTTAATTTACAATTTGTTTTTCAATTTTAAATTACTGTGTTTAATTTACAATTTGTTTTTCAATTTTAAATCACTGTGTTTAATTTCAGTTAGTGTCAGATGAAACAAGACTACAGGAATTAATGAGTGTACAGGAATTACTGGAGGATGAAGATGATGAGGCTTTTGATGTAAGTTTGTTATATGTACAGTAATAATGTTAAGGTTATTTGTGATTTTTTCTCAATATTTATCATATACTTGTAATTTTGGTTGTTATAGATGCAAGGATGTGAACCTCCTTAAGAAATCAATGTAAATATTTGAGTATTTTATTAATTCAGTTTTCTGAAGAACAATTGGGCAATTAGCATGCTGCTAAAAAGAATTGGGGATGAAAACTCTCCTGCAATTATGTCCATATATAAGTCTTAGAAAATGAGAAATCACAATTTGGCTTACATGGCTATTTCTTTTATTTTCATGAAACATAACAAATACATATAACATTAACTCGAACTGTTTTCATTGGTACCTTGGGTGTTCAACTGTACATTGTATTTTAACATTGTCCCGTATATTGTCTTATTAAAAAACCTCAGTACACATGTAATTTGAACTCTCACTATTCACTAAAACATGTCACCAAAAAAATGTCACTCAAACAAAACTGACATCAGAAATGGCAGCTTATATGAACTTGCAAGAGAGTCAAATATAATTTTTCATCTTTTACATCATTTGCAAATGGAAAAAAATATGTCTTCTGAAACAAAAGATATTTATTGTATAAAAAAGACTTGGCCTGATAGGCCAATTACTCCATGTTTTGTCAAATTACAATAATTATACATTGTATGTACACATTACATTGCAAACTTAACTAAAACTTATACTAATTTCATAGGAGAAAAAGAATCATTCTTTGAGGTTTTGATTTTCAATACTACAATGTACAATGAGTGAAGAAATATTTTTATACCTCTCCTTGCCAAAGGCGATGCTATATATAAATAACCTCTGAATTTATTAGTCTGCACAAAATATTGATACAAATTTTAATGTCATTGACCAATAAAATTGGATCTTTCAATAACAATTTAATTAAGGTTTTTAGATTTGGTCATGCAACCTTGAGGCTTCATAAGTCAGAGACTTTTCTAGCCAAAACATAATATCTGAGGATTATGAAGTTAAAAATTTTTGTTTTGAAACTTCATATATATTTTCACAAATTACATGTATGCAGCTTGCATTTAACACTAGAAGTTTTAAAATTTAAACATAACTTTCAGACCCATGTTATTATTACAGAGAGCTCTACAGAATACATCATTTGACACACCAGAGGAACTACAGGCAGAGATAAACAGACTGACAGTAGAAATACAGAGAATTAGAGCTAAAGTGTTGGGAATAGATCCTCCGCCTGAAGAAGAGGTAAGCATTTATCAATATATAGGGTCTGTAAGTCTCGTCATGTGACACTGAGAATTTAGGATAAAATTGCATTTAGAAAAAAGTTTCCTGCCGAAGCTTAGAATTTGAAAATTGTGACCAATATACCGCCTTGTCTCGAATTATTCAACAGCCAAATTTTCGGCACTTTCCATTTTTTCAGAAAAGTCAAAATTTTGATATCTTCAATTTTTCGACTATCTTCAAAAATAGGCTGGTGAAAAAAATCTGAAAGGGAATTACAATAATTGTTGCAACAACACTTTTCAGGATGTACAAACATCGTTTTCTTTGTTAATATTATCAGACCAGGGATCCGGAAATGCCAATATTTTGTCGGTCATGACCGAAATTTCCAATTTTTGACCGAAATGAATCTCAACTTTTCGGACATTCAAAAATATTGTATGTAAAAAAAAGAATTTGACTTTAATCACCAAACTGCTAATTAAATTTGATGTAACATGTCAACAGGTAATTATTAAATAAACATGTCATCACCATTAATCGGAATTAACAGCACGTGATTAGGACAGGTAACACCTTTGTTGATTGCCAATTATGAATTAATTACCCTTGTGATGATGATAACAAGGGGTGGTAAATACCCAGGAGGTAAATATTGGCAAAGGAAGCGTTTGAAATAGAGGATTTTACTTCAAACGTTATATTTTCTTTTTAACTGACTGCTATTGTTTCTACTTACTTTCCGATTGCGCATGCGTGTTCATAAAACTTATGAGAAGATTGATAAAACCCTAACATTGCTAAAATCCGTTAGTACCTCCAATAGCCTTTCCAATTTAAATGCGTTTGCATTTCAAAGCCGTTTCCGATTTTGTTCGAAATTACAACATATGTGTCATTTCCGGTTTACTTTGGTGTTATAATCGAAGGGAGTATCAACTGCTATTTTGACATTTGGACATCACTGCTGATAATAAACATGATTTATTAACCTAATGCAATGACCACCTCGGGCATCAGAATACGAGACAAGAATCAAACATTGCATAGAAAACATAGCTTAAAAAAAGCATTATTGAAAAAAGGGGGGGGGGTTGGTTGGTTGGTAATGACAATGTCAAAAATTTCATCCACATGTTCTGACCTCCCAAAAGATGACCGCAATCAGTTCCAAAAAATTCCGGATCCCTGTATCGGACTGTTACCTTATAATTCAATAAAATATTTTTTATATGTTTTATTTGAAAAAGATCTTTCCAGAAATGAATGATTTGTTTACGTCCATGTTCAAAGGGAGATATATGGTTTCTACAACGAGAACTAAGTTGATTATGAAATTTCTCGCATCGAGTTAAATAAATTTTGCAAATGTTTGAAAACGAGGCTTGCCGAGTTTTTAAACATTTGAAACTTTATTTAACAAGATGTGAGAAATTTCATAATTAACGTGTTTAAGTTGTAGAAAATGTTTCTCTAATGACATAATGTAAAACATTGAGGATTATGTTCCGAATAGATTTGGCATGGAATTCCGCGATAGTTGTTCTCTCACTAGAGACGAGAAATATATTTATCACATCGGTCAGGCGTTGGATAAATTTGCTAGAAATTAGAGAAAAATGAAGGTCACTCCCTGTATTAAATAAAGGATTCAAAGCATTTGCTTGATGAATAAACTGAAATTATTAAATAAAATTTGTATCAAAATAGGATTTTTAATTTTCCATTGTTATAAATTACATTTAAGTGGCTGAATCGCTGATTTACAATGGGGCGGATTCATAACTAAATGGGGCGACAAAAAACAGTTCAATGGGGTGGCACAAAAGTATACAATGGGGCAGATTTCAAATGAATCAAAGGGTGCAGAAAGAACATATGATATGATACTTTTGTCATGTATTTGATTTAATTCTAAAATGAAAAATAACAAAAAAAATACAACCACTTTTCCAGTATAATAAAATAATTAAGAAATTACCATAGAAATGTAGCACATTCATATATGTGTCTGTTCTTTAATTCAACTAATGAATTCAAGGCAAACTGTATTGTTGTTCTTTAGTTTCTCGTTGTTTGTTTTGCAAACTTTGCTCATTTGTTGCCCTTAACTAAATCATTTTCAATGTATATAATACAGCTTCACGGTTCCTTACATAAACGAAATGGGAAATGGAAGAATATATAAATTATTTGAACTTTGTGGTGAAATAACGTTGGAAAGAGTTGCACCTATTTAAAGTCTCTTTTTTTTCAATGGTAGCATATGTGTGTCTGAGCACGCAAAACTCTGTCCACCATTTGGCTTCAAAAACAGAACTTTTTCTACATTTGTCACCAGTAGGCACATATAAATGTTGGTTGTTCTAAGTTATATTGATAAACAGGTAGAAGAAATATCATCCTCCCCCTTGTAAACTTTATTTCTGCCCCATTGTATACTTTATTTTTTGACAAAATCTGCCCCAATGTATGATGGCCGGCTGAATGGTCTGTGTCAGGTGATAATCATGTGATTAGCGGCCATTTTAGGTATTACCCAAGCTTGGCACTTGAGTAAAGTTGAGTAATTATATATTATGGCTTCAATTAGGAGTGCATATGGGATAGATGTTATTACAATAAAACAACATGAAAAAGCTGTTTCCAAGCCCAACGGAAGTTTTCAATTAAATTAATTGCTATCATAGAGAGTTCATGTTTTGGGTCGGCAACAAAAAAATGAAAAGATTTAAAAGTGCAATAATAATTTTATATTTAAATAATTATATTGATATCTTTTGTTAAGAAAATGTCAAACATCGTTTACTTTGGAATAAACAAAGGGGGACAACTTCAATTGATTCTTATTCCAGGTAATGTTGCATAGACAATGTCATTTCTTGAGCATCGTATGTTAATTTTTTGCTGGAAAAAATAAATTAACAACAGAAAAGCATGACTTTTATTGATTTAATAACATTTTATTCATAAAATATGGAATATGGATACATTACCTGTAAAAATAGGTGCTGATGAAAATATACATGTGCTTACCGATCGTTTAATTTCATTGAAAATTCACCTCAAACTTTTGAAAAACAAAATTTTCGACAATTTTTCAATATCCCTAAATAATGATGAAAATAAGTGTCGAAAAAATAGAGACAATACAGTATATCAGAGGTTGACCTGGATATATCAAACATTTCTTGCAACATTTCAAACGCAATATTTTTTCCAAGTGTTCACAGGAAATCAAGCTGATAAAAGTAAACATCTATTACATTTTCTCTCTTTAATTAGGTATTTAAAACAGAGTCATTATCACACAAATAGATAAACTAGATGTCAGAAAAACTACAGAAACTGGGTTGCTGATATATTCTGCATTTTCACATTATGACGTCAAAAACCTTTAAGGAATGATAGAAAAAAGTAACAGCCAAAGGTTGCTACAACATTTCAATTCAACAATATTTTCAGTATTTCTGATAAAATATTCATCCTGTTACAAAACCTTTATTGGTAAAATGATTAAAAAACTACAAATGTGTTTTATGTACATGTAGCTGAAAAATAATAGAAAAGGTAGGATGAAGTGAATGTTGAATATCCCTCCAAACTTTTGGAGAATTTGAAACCTCAGTTCAAAAATTGCAAATTTTTTATACAAAATAAAGGGTGATAAACAAATTATCAGGCTTTTGACAGCTGAAGTATTGTAAAATACCGCCCAACTTGCCAGAATATGAAGCTCAGTATGCTGGTTTACTGGATGATATTTTACAATACGTGGCTGCAAAGCTGGATAACATATGCGTTTATAATGTTTCTTCAGGGTACAAAATAGGTATCTGGAAATGTCAAAATTGAACAAAACTTACAGACCCTATGGATTATCTGAATCCAGGAGGATGGACTGCCTTCACACAGTAGCGACATATGGATCACTATCTGTCGGTAACGTCATTGTCCATGTCTGTGTCACAAACAATTTCTGTCACATTTCTCTCAGGAACCAAGAATCCCAGTCTTCTGCAATTTTTGAATGGAGTATCAGTATGGGGATCTATGCCATATTATAGAGTTTTGGATCTCTTGCATGCCCACTTCCTGTTTGCAGAACTTAGAATATATTTCATATCTTCAAAATTTCTGTCACGTTTTTCTCAGGAACCACAAATCCCAGCCTTCTGCAGATTGGCATGGAGTATCAAGTATGGGGACCTATACTGTGTAATACAGTTTTGGATCTCACATGCCCACTTCTTGTTTGACAGAACTTAGATTTTTTTGCTGATCAGTTTAACAAAAAAATTATGTCACATTTTTCTTAGGAACAACATATATCATCCTTCTGAAATTTAGCATGGTGCATCGCTATACGGTGTAAAAGAGTTTTGAATCTCTCCCATGTCAACTTCCTGTTTAACGGAACTTAGAAATGTTTTTCTCAGGAACAACTTATCCCAGGATGTTATGTTTTCTTCTCAGGATTATCACATATTCCTGCCTTCTGCAATGTGGTATGGAGCATCAAGTATGGGGACCTTTATTGTGTAAGAGGGTCTGGTGTCTCTGGCATTCCCACCTCCTGTTTGATGGAACTTAGAATATTTTGTGTTATTATGCAGGCGACACATGTCTTCCCTGGAAGACTTACTACTAAGTTTACTGTGAAATTAAAGAAGCAAGTCAGATAATACTTTTACGGTTGTATAAATCAAAAATTAAATGAATGATTACTGTTTTAATTGTGCCTTCTTTTTATACGACCGCAAAAATTTTTGCGGTCGTATAATGGTATGGTGCCTCGTCGTCGTTGTCTATAGACACTTTTGTTTTTGGTCAATAACTTTAGTTTCAGTTGACCAATCCTTATGAAATTTTATCACAATATTCCTTGGCACAAAAGGATGACTTGGCTTTGTTTTGGTCATTGTGGCCCCACCCGTTTTTAAAAAAGGGGCCAAAAAGGGTTAAATTTGATGTTTTAACATATTTGACTGTAGAATCTTTATTATTTATCAGATTTTGATGGGGTTTCTTTCAGTGTCTTCCTGAGGAAATTTCCAATCAGAAGTATGCAACGGATTTCATGTGGCATGTACCGTTCATGAGATAAATGGGGCCGAAAAGGGGTCAATTTCAAAAATTTAATTTTTTGTTTTTAGTCCGATTTTGATGCAGTTTTTTGAAGTGGATTCCTTATGAAAAATTAACATGGTGCTGCACCATTAGATGTTTGATAACTTGTTCCTTTCCAAGCTATGAGGGGCCCAAGGGGGCAAATATTGCAAACATGCGGATTACCTAAAATTTTTATTTTTCATCCAATTTCAATGGGATTTTTTTCTTTAGATTCCTCTCATTGTAGGCTTTCAGTAATATGTCAACAGATTTGGCGTAGCTCTTACCGTTTCCGAGCTATAAGGGGTCAAAGGGGCCAAAATTGCAATTTTTAGAAATATGTAAAATCTTTTTTTGATGGGATTTTTTTCTTTGGATTCCTCTCAATGTAAGCTTTCTGTAGTATGTCAACAGATTTGATGTAGCTCTTACCATTTCCAAGCTATTAGGGGTCAAAGGGGTCAAAATTGCAATTATTAGAAATATGTGAAGTCTTTATTTTTCATTAGATTTTGATGGGATTTTTATCTTTGGATCGTTCTCATTTTAAGCTTTCAGTGATATGGCAGTATATTTTGCTTGCTCTTTGGTTTCCAAGCTATAATGGGTCAAAGGGGCCAAATTGCAATACTTCAAAATATGTGAAATCTTTATTTTTCATTGGATTTCAACCTCAGTTTTTTCTTTTGATTTCTCTTGATGGTAGTCAATAGAATTTTTAGCTCTTACAATATCCTAGAAATAAGGGATTAAAAGGGCTTATTTTTATTATGTCGCCCAAACAAAGTTTGGGAGACATTCGTGTTTACTCCGTTTCTTATTATTTTTTGTTTTTTAGCTCACCTGACCCAAAGGGTCAGGGTGAGCTATTGCCATCACTTGGCGTCCGTCGTCTGTCCGTTAACTTTTCACGTTTTCATCTTCTGCTCTGAAACAGCTGAAGCAAATTCAACCAAACTTTACAGGAATGTTGTACTAAAGGTCCTTTACAAAGATTGCTCATTTCGTTCCGATCCGGCAAAAAACATGGCCGCCAGCACGGAACTTAGGTTTAACATTGGACCCTATGGGAAAAATCACATTTTCATCTTCTGCTTTGAAACCACTGAAGCAAATTCAACCAAACTTTACAGGAATGATGTACTAAAGGTCTTTAGCAAAGATTGCTCTTTTTGTTCCGATCCGACAAAAAACATGGCCACCAGCACGGAGCAAGGATTTACATTGGACCCTATGGGAAAATCGCATTTTCATCTTCTGCTCTGAAACAGCTGAAGCAAATTCAGCCAAACTTTACAAAGATAGCTCGTTTCTTTTCAATGCGATAAAAAACATGGCCACCAGTGCAGAACTTATGTTTAACATGGGACCCTATGGGAAAAATCACATTTTCATCTTCTGCTCTGAAACAGCTGAAGCAAATTCAACCAAACTTTACAGGAATGATGTACCAAAGGTCCTTAACAAAGATTGCTCATATCCTTCCGATCCGACGAAAAACATTGCTGCCAGCAGAGAACATGGTTTAACATTGGACCCTATGGGAAAGTCACATTTTCATCTTCTTCTCTGAAACCACTGAAGCAAATTAAACCAAACTTTACAGGAAAGATGTATGGAAGGTTCTTTACAAAGATTGCTCATTTCGTTCCGATCCGATAAAAAACATGGCCGCCAGCAAGGAACTTAGGTTCAACACTGGACCCTATGGGAAAATCACATTTTCATCTTCTACCCTGAAACGGCTGAGGCAAATTCAACCAAAATTTACAGGAATTATGTGCTAAAGGTCCTTAACAAAGATTGCTCATTTCTTTTCAATCCACCACAAAACATGGCCGCCAGCATGGAACATGGTTTTACATTGGACCATGAGGGAAAATTACATTTTAATCTTCTCCTCTGAAACCACTGGAGCAAATTGAACCAAACTTTACAGGAATGATGTACTAAAGGTCCTTAACAAAGATTGCTTCTTTTGTTCCGATCAGAGAAATAATATGGTGGCAAGCATGGGACATAGTTTAACATTGGACCCTATGTGGAAAATCATATTTTTATCTTCTCTTCTGAAACCACTGAAGCATTGAATTCAACCAAATTTTACAGGAATGATTTACTAAAGGTTCTTTCCAAAGATTGCATAATTTGTTGTGATCCGACAAAAAAAAATGACTGCCAGTGTGGAACTTAGGTTTAACATTGAACCCTATGCGAAAAATCACATTTTCATCATCTCCTCTGAAATCACTGACACAAATTCAACCAAACTTAAGAGGAATTATGTACTAAACGTCCTTAACAAAGATTGCTCATTACATTCAGATCTGATAAAAAACATGGCAGCCAGCACAGAACTTAGGTTAAATATTGGAATCTATTTGAAAATCACATTTTCATGTTCTCCTCTGAAAGGGCTGTCAGAAGCAATTTCAACCAAATTGTACAGGAATGATGTATGGAAGGTACTGTACAAAATTTTCTCCTTTCATTTTGATCCGACAAAAACATGGCCTCCAGTGCAGAACATAGTTTAACGTCGTAGCCCGGTATGTGAAAACCATACTTTTCATTACCTTCTCTGAAACTAAACAAATTTAACTAAACTGTATTGGAATGATGTATTAAAGGTCCTTTGCAAAGATTACTCATTTCAATAGGATCAGAAAAAAAACACTTGTTCCAATGGAGAACATAGCTTAACATTAGACCTCATTGGTGAAATACATCTTTTTTGGTCATGCATTGCATAGAAGCATTTTGCCAGGTGAGCGATATAGGCTCAGTCTCTGAGCCTCTTGTTTTCTTCTTCTTTCTTCCGCTCAATTCTTGTCCGACGCGTTTCTCAGAAACTATTTGGCCAAACTTCATGAAACTTCACAGGAATGTTGGCCAACATGAGTAGATGTGCAGAAAACTTTCAAAATTTTCGAAATGGCCACCGTTGCCATGGAAACGGAAAAAAGGCTGGAAAATTCAAAGTGCTCAGAATTTGATGAAATTTTACAGGAAGGTTGCCTACCATGCATAGAATTGATTTTTGGTTTTAAAATTTTCAAAATGGCGACCAAAATTTTCAAAATGGCGACCGTTGCCATGGAAACAGGAAAAAAGGTGGGAAAATTAAAAGTGCTCAGAACTTGATGAAATTTTACAGGAAGGTTGTCTACCATGCATAGAATTGATTTTTGGTCTTAAAATTTTCAAAATGGTGACTGTTGCCATGGAAAGGGAAAAAAGGTGGGAAAATGCAAAGTGCTCAGATTTGGATGAAATTTTACAGGAAGGTTGCCTAGTATGCATAGAATTGATTTTTGGTCTTAAAATTTTCAAAATGGCGACCGTTGCCATGGAAACAGAAAAACAACAGGAAATTTCAAATTGCTCCAGTTTGGATGAAATTTTACAGGAAGGTTGTCTGACATGTGTAGAAATGATTTTAAGCCTAACAATTTTAAGATGACTGCCATTGACATGGAAATGGGCGAGAAAATCCAAAGTGCTTCAATTGGATTAAATTTTACGTGGTAGTTATATGACGTGTAGAAAGTAATGTTTAGTCCTAGATATCTCCTAAATGCTGCTGTTGCCATGGAAACTGTGGAAAACATTAACAGTGTTTGTTTGGGGGACATCTGTAACGCTCTGCGTTACAATAAACAATATTTTTCACTACTTTTTGTCCAAGTAATTTATGTGTTAAGGTCCTTATTGTGTCCAGCAAATTACTGTGTCC
>MJUU01009261.1:0-19473 GCA_002080025.1 Modiolus philippinarum
CTATCTCTTTCCACCTTTCGTTCTCCATTGCCTAAGTATCTCAACAAATTACAAACACAATTGAAAAATGTTTTATAGTATTTATATATTATTGATTATTGCACAATACCCTATCTTTATCTATTAACTTCTGGTTTTAAATTTATACATTACTGTTCTTATTCTTTTTATCATATCTATATTTATAAATCTGCCTAATTATATTGCAATACCAATCCCATCATCCTCTACAAACCCGTTCCCAGTACCACCTATAGTAAATGTTTATTATACTTTTCAACTTCCACAAGGAAACAGAAAAATTAAACCCCGCCCCGTTTTATCAGGACGAAACTGGACGCCATTTTGATTTTCGAGAATCTGAAATTCCTATTGGTCAATAGTCTTCTGCGCATGCGTTCTCCTCACTGCGCAAGCGTACTCCTGACATCCCCCAAGAACTATCTATATTTAGCTAGGCTATTCCATAGCCTAGCTAATGCCATCTTCAACATAATCCAACTGTGATATAATAAACCCAACCCTAACGCAACTGGTGTATTTGATGAATTGGTGTATATATCAACACTACCCTAACCTTAATGAGGGGGGGCAAGGGGGTCCCATAACAGCCTAACAGCAAAATGGGTTTTCCAATAACAGATAACAGATAATTCAAATAAGAGATAACAGCAAACAGTGTATATCAAGTAAATAACAGCTAACATATAAATGTAGAACTTGGATAACAGTCATCTTATTCAATAAAACTTTCTTGTAGAGAAGATATACATTCATAGGCCATCATTGTTCATCATTAACATGTTCATTGACTTCATTATCAACAAGTGTGGATCGTATTGCAAGGCAATACCAAGTCCCCTATTGGCTTTATTACACTAGCAAAAATGGTAAAATATGTTTTCTAAGTCCAAGGCCCATAACTCTGTCAAAAATCAGTGGACCGGAACCAAACTTAATCTTTGTCTGTAACTCATTAAGGTAGACTCACATACAAAATATTACAATATCTGCAACACTTTAGAAAAAAGGTGGAAACTGACATTTTACTAAAATTTTCAAAGTCCAAGGCCCATAAGTCTGTCAAAAATTAGTGGACAGGAACCAAACTTAAACTTGGTCTGTAACTCACAAAGGCAGACTCACATACAAAATATCAGATCAATATCTCCAAGGGTTTTTAAAAAAGTGCGGAAAACTGACGCGGGACTGACAGACGGACGGACAGAACGCAAACCTAAAGTCCCCTTCGGCTATCGCCGGTAGGTGACTTAAAAAGTACTTTATTTGTTACTAGTTTTCACTGTACAAAATACAATAGCCCTAAACTTTTTTAAATGTCTTGGATTAGGCTAGTTCAATTTTTCAGACACTTTTACAGTTCTACCCCCTCTAGTAGTAACAGCTCGCATGAAGTCTGATTCTTTTCGTGAAGAATATAATAGAATTATTGAGTCCTATCTCAGAACTGACAAACTCAAATGCCACAAGAAGTATTGTCTTAGTGATGCTAAGGCACAAACCATTTGATTTTCAGGGGGGGGGAGGGATTTTTTAGAAAAAAAATATCTGGCCCCGATTTTTGCCCAAAAATTTTTTTCTGACCAGCATCTGGGCTGAAAAAAAAATCTGATTCTGATCCTGCCGATTAGGAAAAAAATTTCTACTTATATGGGAAAAATAATCTGGCCCGCTAAGCGGGCGAAAGAAATTTCCCGCCCCCCCCCCCCGAAAATCAAATGGTCCGTGCCTAGGAATGAAATTCACAGTTGAATAATTATGTATTACATGTTTTATCAACATGTTTTTCAGTTGTCAAGTATCGAAAATTCGAACACATTTCAAAAATCAGTCGATGATGTGAGAATTTTCATTGATTAGATTTTCTTTTCTCATCATGATTAGATTTTCTTTTCTCATCACGTGGCTATCGGTGTCAATTTCACTTCTTGTATAACTTATTTGCCATATACAGTCTATTCTGATTTCTAAATAGTTCAGTATTTGACTGCTTTTTTATTATATAGCTACTGTCTACAACTGTATAACTTCTTCCTCTACATTCTGGTTAATCAAGCTAATCCCAACTTGGAATTTGAGCAAAAAAGTCCCAAAACACCATTAAATTATATGATATTAAAAAAAGTCTTGAGGTTATAAAATGTATGTTATGATGGGAGTTTATTTGATTTCAAGTTCCCGGCACCTAAATCGGTTTCAGGGGCTCCGGCTACAGATCTGCCAGGCGCGTCCACAGTTGGTGGATAGGGGAATGCCCTGTCTATGCGGGGCAGTCAGGTCATAATACAGAAAGCCTGACCACGAACCATTGCAGCCAAACTGTGTGGAAAAATGCAACGCTCCATGCAGTATAAAGACCCCTTCTATATTGTCTAAAGAGAGCAGAGTCTCCTGGACGCGTAAAGAAAGCTAATTTTCCTGTCCCTACCCATTTCTCCCCTTTTCCAGTGGCAATCAAAACTCGTTGTCTCTTCTCTTCCATAATTGCTTCTTTCTTCTCTTACTTATATTTTTTTGATTAACTTTGATTAACTTGTTCTTGTTCTGATATAGCTGAAATATTGCTCACTGGACATTAAACTCTAAATAATTAATCAAAATCAATCAATTTATTTCAAATTGAACTATAAAGAAGAACCACAGCAAAAAAAAAGTTGAATTGCAAAATCGACTGAATAGTCATAATGTAGACTAACAACTTACACTGTTGTAGGCACCAGCTATATAATAATGCAGCAGGCGTGGGGGGCAGGGGTTTGAAAAGGGTGAATTCCAAGTTAGAAGTGAAAGGAAAAATCGCCGAGCGGAGCGAGGCGCGAAAATTTTTGGGTATTTCTTTGTTATAACACCAAACTGAACTGTTCAATAACAGCTAACAGTGAACTGAATATTCATTATAACAGCTAACACAGAACTACCCCAATAACAGCTAACACAACATTATATTTTGCAATAACAGCTAACAGAGAATCAATTTTACCCAGTAACACAATAACAGTTAATATCCTTGCCCCCCCTCCTTAATATTAACCATGGCCTTTATTTTAATAAATACTAATCATATGATGAAATGATCCAAACGGTCTATAAAATCTTTGTAACCCTAACCCCAATGATGACATCCAACAATAGCACTAGAACTTATAATGATAACCTAACCTAAAGCTTTTAAACAACCAATAACTCAAATGATTTTATTACCCCCCACTGAGTAAGTTTTACCCTTGCCAAAGTAACAGTAGATAAAGCTTAATCGTTATCATACCCCTTTACCTCTGTTGTAATAATGTACAACCCTTTCATACCCCTTACCTCAGGCTTTATCAACTATAACTCTACTAAATGAACTCAGTTCTTACAAAACTTTATACATATGTGAAAGATACCTTTGTAAAATATCAATTATGAGTTATGTGATTAATTATATTATACAATTTATTAACCCAATTTATTAATTGGAGAGTGTTACAACAATATAAATACCTAGATGTGCACTTCAGTGCATCAGGCTCTTTCTCCTTTGCTCAAAATGAACTCTATAAAAAGGCTTTAAAAGCATATTTAAGTTACAGAAGGATTTCTCGCTATGAATCCCAAAATCCAAACAAGAATTCATGTATTTGATTATACAGTAAGACCAATTCTGCTATATGGCAGTGAGGTCTGGGGACCTTTTAATTGTCTGTCCCCAAAATTTAGAAATCGTGATGCTATACCTCTAGACAGAATTTACTTGGATTCATTGAGTGAAAGACTACATTTGAAATTTTGTAAATATATACTTGGAGTTAACAGGAAAACCACAAATTTTGCAGTTTTATCTGAACTTGGTCGCTTCCCTATGCATTTTTGGCAAAGATTAGAACACAATGTGGACAATTTTCCACTTTTGCAGGATGCATATATGCACTCTAAAATGCTCCATGGACAGCACAAATCATCATGGTATGGGTCACTTATGATAATTTTGCAGACATTTCCTGATCTATGTAACCAACATCACATGCAAAAGAAAATAAGCAAACAGACAATTGCAAGATCCGTGAAAAGTTCATATATTAATGAGTGGTATAAAAAAATTGCTTGATTTCTCAGATGGAAAACTGAGAACATACACAAAAATCAAGTCAAACTATGGATTTGAAAAAAATATTTAGAATCCATCAATAGTTTTCAGCATAGGAGAAGCCTAAGTAAATTAAGGCTGTCAGCACACCATTTGCAGGTTGAAGTACGTAGATACCAGGGTATCCCTCCACACTTACGACTTTGCCAACATTGTAACTCAGGCGAGGTTGAAGATGAAAAACACTTCTTGTTGAAGTATTCTAAATATAATACTGAAAGGGTTGACCTTTACAAAACAATATCTTGTAAAAACTTTGTAAGATTGGATGATGACCAGAAATTAATCTGGTTATTCAATTGTGAAGATAAAACTATACTAAAACGTTTAAGTGAGTTCACATTAAAAATTGCAGATAATACTAGCAAAGTGAACAATTTTATCTACATACGTTCCGTATTTGTTGCTTATATTATAACTAAACAAGTGTGTTGCTTGTCTACATTAGACACGAGGAGGATTGCGAGTATGCGGCCGAAGCAGCATGCCGCACGTCCTTGAGCACCGACCCTTGGTGTCTCTTGTAGACCGGCAACTAATTTCCCTTTGTATACATTTTTTGTGGTTGTACTTCTACATTAGACACGAGGAGGAATGTAGATATTACATATCCTAGAGCATCGTCCCTTGGTGTCTATTGTAGATTTACGACACATCGTTTATTTCATATATTTATTTATTTATTTATTTATTTATTTAATTATTTATTTATTTATTTATTTATTTATTTTTATTTACTGATTTATTTTTTTTTTCACCTAGTGGTTTTTCTACAGTAGACACGAGGAGGAGTGTGGTTGCTCTTATGAAGCAACACACATATCCTTGAGCACCGTCCATTGGTGTCTTTTGTAGATTTATAACTTGTTGATATTATTGTCATTTATGATGCGTGCGTATGTACTTACAAATATTACAAAAAAAAAAATAATAATATTTTTTTAATCTGATAATGTGTTTATGCCACCTCCCTCGTCTGGGTTACAGGCATACATATATATAAATATATATATTAACTTGTTGTTACATTAATTTTGTTGCATTGTTGTGTCTGAATTATGAATGTTATATTTGTAATTGCCCCTTGAGGGACCTTGATTGGAACAAATATATCTTATCCTATCTTATCTTATCTTAACCCAGTGACTTAACCGTGAACCATTACCTTAACTTTATTATACCCGCTTGAAAAGTATAGTGATGGGGGTGTCCGTCCGTCCGTCCTTCCGTCCGTCTATCCATCCGTCTATCCGTCTGTTACACCTGAGGGTGCCCATCTCTTATCCGCTACTCCTCCGTAACCGCTGGATAGATTTTCATGAAACTTTAACACAGTCTTTATGACATAATGGAGATGTGCACCCCTTACTTCAGAATTTGATTTGATTAATTTTTTGGGGTTTTTCATAGCAAAACATGGACTTGGCCATTCATTACAAGTGGGTACCCATCTCCTATCCTCTACTCCTCCTGAACCACTGAATAGATTTTCATGAAACTTTAACATGTTCTTTATGACATAATGTAGATGTGCACCTCTTATTTCAGAATTTGATTTGATCAATTTTTGGGGTTTCCTATAGCAAAACTCAGCCGTTGCGTTAGAAGGGGGTACCCATCTTTTATCCTCTACTCCTCCTGAACCACTGAATAGATTTTCATGAAAGTTTAACATAGCCTTTATTACATAATGCAGATGTACAAAACCTATTTCAGAATTTAATTTGATTGATTTTTGGGGTTTCTCATAGCAAAACATGGACTTAGCAATTACATTACAAGTGGGTACCGATCTCTTATCCTCTACTCCTCCTGAACCACTGAATAGATTTTCATGAAACTTAAACACAGTTTTTATGACATAATGGAGATGTGCATCTCCTATTTCAGAATTTGATTCGATTGATGTTTCCCATAGCAAAACATGGACTTAGCCATTACTTTTCAAGTGGGTACCCATCTCTTATCCTCTACTCCTGAACCACTGAAAAGATTTTCATGAAACTTTAACACAATCTTGATGACATAATTTAGATGTGCACCTCCTATTTCAGAATTTGATTTGATTGATTTCTGGAATCAAATGGGATGCATTGGGTATTTATTAGTGAGCTTTGCTCACAGTTTTTCTAGTTGTTGTAGTATTTAAGATCATTTGTTGTATTATTATATATTCACAAGGGTAACTCTGCATTTATCCAGACTTGCCTCAAGTCTAAACCACCCGGTTCATGTTTAAATTCACCTTACAGATATAATCCCTGTGGTCATGTCATAACGGGAGACTTGAATATCATCGAAAATCCGTCTCTCCGTGATATCCTTGCAAAGGGACCCAACTTCCGTGAACCTCGATACATCAACTGGGAGCAAAATTTTAAACTCCTTATGGATGCTGTAGAGGACTACGCCAGAAAATGGATTAAACGTGAACAAGATGAAGACCTTGATTCTCTTTCGGAGTGGATTAAGGCTGTGAGGTCCATGATTCTTAAAAGAATTAGTCAGCTACGAGGGTCAATGAGAACTAAAGCATCATCCATTTTCCAAAATGCCGATGTTCCCAGATACTAGTCCTCCATTCATGACAAATATGTTGTTGTTCCGGCAGATAAGGCCCCTAATAACATCATTTTCATATGTAAAAATAGTTACATCGAATGTTTAAAGAAAGAAATAGGCATTGTAACTCCCAGGGCAATCCAACCTACACAGCCACTACTCTGTCTAAGGAGGAGATATTACAGAACCATAAATCTGTTTTGCCCCCCTTGGGAAATTCGACCAAAGATGAAGACACCGATCTCCCTTCCTTGTACTGGGTACCAAAGTTACACAAATGCCCATACAAACAACTGTACATCGCTGGATCTGCAAAATGTTCCACAAAACCTCTTTCTAAGCTTTTTAACCTCCATCTTGACAGCCGTAAAAGAGGGCCTTCAAAAATACTGTGATACCGGTTTCTCAAGCAGTGGTGTAAATGAAATGTGGATATTAAAAAACTCTAAAGATCTGCTTGACATCCTGAAATCTAGATCATTATTGCATTGCCACAACATTAAAACATTTGACTTCTCCATATTTTATACCACCATTCCTCATGAACAACTGAAATCTCGGCTGAAAGATATAATTCATAGATGTTTCTCCCGTAAGAACGGCGAACGAAGATATAAGTACATTGTCATAGACAGAGAACAAGCATACTTTGTGAAATACGACTCAGAATCACAGAAAAAATACACAGAGGAAGAAGTGATAAAAATGTTAGAGTTTTTGATCGACAATATATTTGTCCAGTTTGGAGGACTTGTTTTTCAACAGATCATTGGAATTCCAATAGGCACAAACTGTGCACCTCTTTTAGCCGATCTGTTTCTCCACTCTTATGAGACTGAATTCATTGAAGGTCTTCTTAAAAATAAAGACAAAAAACTGGCCTAGTCTTTTAACTTCAGCTTCCGTTATATAGATGATATTTTATCATTAAACAACCCTCGCTTTGGTGATTTTCTTCATCTTATATATCCAAAAGAGCTTGAAATTAAGGATAATACAGATACTTCCACATCGGCTTCGTTCCTTGACCTTCATCTTGAAATTGACAGCAGAGGTACATTACAAACTAGCCTGTATGACAAACGCGATGACTTCACCAATTGTCATCTTCCCTTTTCTTTGTAGCAACATTCCAAAAGCACCAGCATATGGAGTTTACATCTCACAACTCATTCGCTACTCAAGGGCTTGTGGTCGTTACAGTGACTTTCTTGATAGAGCTCAGTTGCTTACAAAAGACTACTTAAGCAAGGGTACGTTACAAAAAACTTAAAGTCATCACTACAGAAGTTTTACGGTCGACATCACGATCTTGTGGATCGCTCTGTTTCCCAGATGACAACAGATCTTACCCTCTACAACTAAAGTTTTTTTTTCTCTATCGGATTCGACTTTACTACCGGAGTTGGCATGTTCAACACGGCGGGTGAGTTATAAGAAGCAGGAGATGCTCACTCTACCAGTACACCTGTACTCATCCATGGTTTTTTATTGGGTCCGTGTTGTTCATCTGTATGAGTGTCTTCAATTTTCTTTTTTGTCCAGTACTCAAGTGGTGTCCTTGTTACTTAGTGTGTCTGATTTTGCCATTGTCCATGGATAGTTCGTTCTTTTGACTGACGGTCCGGTTCTCACTTACTTTGTGACTGGCTATAACTTTATAGCTATTGGCTGCATTAACCTTCTTTTTTCTTGTTCTTGTCTTTCATTTTTTTTTTTGTTTATTTGTTTATAGATTAAAGTTCAACGGGGGTTTGTTGTGGTGTCGACTTTCTTTGCAGTATTCTGTTCTCGTTTTTTTTGTGTTTTTTTTTATGCTGTCACTTTTCACCTTTTTGCTCAGTTTTGCCAATTCGGTGCACATTTCAGAAACCTTTCTCTTTTTGGCAATTTCAGTGGATTTATTTAGTTCTTGATATTTCTCAAAACTTTTCTTTGGTTTTGGATGCATGGCGTTGATCTGGATGGAAAGTAGTTTAGGACGAATTTTCCGTTGATATCTAAGTTTTGACTCTTCCAAACTGTTCCTAGGTAATTGAAGAAGAAATTCGATTCTTCTTTTTCTTTCACATATTTCTTCATTCTAGTTGGAATAATTGGTCTTTAAAAATCAAAGAGATGCTTCACAGATTCATAGTTGAGCTCAACAGATGTTCCCTAGAAATCCCAGGTTTTTTTTATGTTTTTTTTTGTTTTTTTTTGTTTTTGTTTTTGTTTTTTTGTTTTTTTTTAAGCTTTTGCAGATGCTACTTCTGAACCTCACGGACACTTGTTATTGGATATGAAACAAGGAACGCCCAAAAAACTCCATGTCAGAAGTCACAGCAAAAATACGAGAAGAGAATACTGCAAAGAAAGTCGACACCACAACAAACCCCCATTGAACTTAAATGTATAGAAAAAAAGATAAAAAAAAAAGAGAAAGAGCCAAAGGAAAAAAAGAACAAAAAAAAAGAAAAAAAAAGAAAAAAAGGTTTATGTAGCCTATAAATATACAATTATAGAAAGTCACAAGCCTGGAATGCAGTGTGACCGTTGTGAATACATAATAACACAACAAATGATCTCAAATACTGCAACAGTAAAGCTAAGGTAATGGTTTACGGTTAAGTCACTGGGTTAATAAATTGCATTATTAAAGAAGTTAGAGTTTAGATCGGACTAGACAAATATAATTAATCACATAACTCATAATTGGTATTTTACAAAGATATCTTCATATAGGTATAAAGTTTGTAAGAAACAACGGCAGTAGAATACTGAAGGAACAAGGCAAGCGAAGACCACAAAAATCGAAATCCAAAGACATGGCAAAAACGGCAACAGAAAAAAAAACAAAGACAAAACAAGTACGTGAGACAGCTACAATGCACGGAAATAAAAAGATGACATTAAAAACTAAGGCACTCATAGTGTGAGCTCCCATGAAAACCGGGAGTGACATCAGGTGCTCCGGAATGGTAAGCATGTTCTGCTCCGCTAGCGGCACCCGTCACATTATCATTGAGTAAATTTAGGGTTGAGTCAAAACCGGTTATGACTCAAATCCGTGAAGACGTGAAATCTAGCTGAAAATGTCCGTTTTCATTTGGGACACAGACACGTCATATCTGTCAATGATATTATGGTGACGGCCATAAAATTTCTGAAGGATCAAAGGCTGAACAAATCCCTAACTAAGCAACTTTTGGGACAGTGTTTTTGCTCTATTCAAAAAATCACTGTATAATCTACATGCGCGACAGCAACGAATCAACTGTGAAATGTACACTCCATAGGCTAGAGAGGTAGGTATATTGCTGCTCAGAAAGGGAAAATTCACTATTGGGAAGTTAAAATCATCACATTTGTCATATAGCTTAGATTTCAAACGTCCATCTTCATCAATGTATATAAACAGATCTAAGTACGAAGCTGAAGTAGGTGTGTCAGTAGTCTCTTTAATTTCAAGCTTGGTGTAAATATTCTTGAATTTTGGATTATTAAGAGAAAGTAGATCGTCTATGTAGCGGAAACTGAAATTAAAGGAGTAGGCCAAATGTTTTTGTTTTTTCTGTGTTAGCCCTTGTAAAAACTTGGCCTCATACGAGAAAAGAAAGAGATCAGCTAAAAGCGGCGCGCAGTTAGTTCCCATGGGAATCCCGATTGTCTCTTGAAAAACACGACCTCCAAATTCGACAAAAATATTATCTATTAAAAATTCCAACATCTAGATTACGTCATTCTCCGTGTACTTCTTGTTTGACTCAGTGTGGTTCTTTACAAAATATGTTTTGTCGTTCCCTACTACTAAGTACGTGTATCTGCGTTCTCCGTTTTTAGTGCAGAAACATTGATGTATCAAATGTGAAATTATTGTTTTTAATTTATTGTGTGGCAGGGTAGTATAAAGAGTAGAAAAATCAAAAATTTGTATGCTGTGGCAATTGGTAAGACTGCTAGAGCAAAGCTGTTCAAAAAGATCTTTAGAATTTTTTAGAATTCACATCTGATTGACGCCGCTCGTGGAGTGAACTTTATCACAGTAACCTTTCAGGCCATCTCTGACTGCGGTCAGTAAAGTAGTAAGGAGCTAAGAAAGTGGCTTAGTGGTGCATCTGGAAGACCCCGCAATGAATCTCTGTTTGTATGGGTTCTTGTGAAGTTTAGGGACCCCGAGTTCATTTAGTAGAGTTATAGTTGATAAAGCCTGAGGTGAGAGGTATGAAAGGGTTATACATTATTAGAAAATAGGTTAAGGGGTATGATAACGATTAAGTTTTGTCTTCTGTTACTTGGGCTAGGGTAAAACTTAGCCAGGTATAATACCATCATTGGATTTATTGGTTGCTTAAAAGTTTTAGTGTAAGTTATCATTATAAATTTTAGTGCCATGTTGGATGTCATCATTGGGGTTAGTTTTAGATCAAGTTTATAATTATCATCATATATATCGTTTGGATCATTTTATCATATGATTAATATTTATCATTATAAAGGCAAGGGTTAATATCCTGGTTAGGGACCGACCATTTAACCTGAGGGGGGGGGGGGGNGACAGAAAATTTATTTATTTTTTGCGCGCGTATCAACAAAATATTTTTTTTCAAAATTAGCATTATTTTTTTTGGGCAGAAAGCCTCAGCCAGAAATTTTTTTTTCATCATTTTGGCAGCCAAAATATTTTTTTCACATAAAATCAGATCCAAAATATTTTTTTTAGAAAAAAAACCATAGCCCCCCCTTTCAAGTTAAATGGTCGGTCCCTTAGAGTTTACATATTCTATAAATGTTTAGAATTGCACAGTGATATATACACCAATTCATCAAATACATCAGTTGGGTTAGAGTTGGATTTATGATTGTTAGAGTTCGTTAACTTCATAGTTTAGCATTATGATTAGAGGGGTTAGTTAGGGTGAATTCTGTTAGGATTGAGGCTAGGTAAAGTTATGGGTTATTACTGCGTGCATTTGTTTGTGTAAGTCGAAATACATTATTTAGGTTAAGGTTTGGATAACTTACATCATAGAATTTAGATTTGGAATTACATTATCATTTGTGTTTAGAATAGATATAGTGTTAGGATATTAGTATTGTCAAGGTTGGTTTATGTATGTTTAGGTTAGGATTAGGATGGCTTAGTGTTATGGAAGGGTTATCGTTAGAAAAGGGTTAGGGTCATGTAAGATTTAGGTTTGGATTAGTTTAAAATTGATTTGTTAAAAAATGTAAGGGTTTTGTTATACATTAACCATTTAAATAAGTTTTCAAGTTTCAGATCATTTGGCTTACACATACCTTTAGGATTATCGGATCATAATCATCGAGGTTCAGGTTTGGGTTTTTATTAGGTATGGATATGGGTTTTGATTTACAAAATGAATAACATTCAGGTTAAAGTCACATACTATGGGATGTTGTCTCCTTGACATTTACCCCATTTCCTTTCTTTTTTCATATCATTTGTTGTAGATAGAATTCTTACTTTAAAAAGGTAATATTTGGGATAGCATTACGGTTGGGTTTGTTAGGAATAGTATTTAGAGTTAGAGTAATGGTTGTTTTAAAACTGGTTTACGATTTCTGAAAAGATTAGGGTTAGAGGTTGAGTTAATATCAGGTTAAAATAAGGACAGATGTTGAGATTTAGCATCAGGATCTATGTTAGGGGTTAAGTACTAGAACTCCATGGTGAGGTGACTAAGGTACGGTTGGATGTTAGTGTTAAGGTAGTTTTAAGATTGAATTGTGGTTAAGGTTAGGTTAGGATTAAAGGCTCTTTAGGCCTTTGAAATGTCTAAGAATCAGAAGATGTGTAATATAATGCTACGGTTAGGACTAATAGTTAAGATTATGTTTAGGGTTAGTGTTAGGGTTATATTAAGGTTGAAATGAGCCTTGGGTTAGGTTCAAGGATGTTTCAGGGATATGAATATACCACGGTTAGAGACTGTGTTATTAGTAAAAGTTGCCGTAAGGACTTAAGGTTAGAGTAAGACCTAGTGTCTATATTAAGGGCTAAGTGATAAAGCTCTAGGGTTATGTGATTAAGCTAAGATTAGTTTTAGGTCTGGCAGTAGCGTAAGCAAGGGTAAGTTGGGATTATGTTAAAGGTGATATGGGGTTTGATTTAAGCTAGGTTCAAGGATGTTTCAGAGGTATGAACATACAAGGTTAGAGATTGTGTCAGTATTAGTTACAGTTAGGACTAGTGTCTAGGTTAAGGGCTACGTGCAAGAGCTCAAAGTCAAGATGATTAAGTTACGGTTTAACATTATTGTTAGGGTAAGGTTAAGATTGAATTATTGTTGGGTTAAGGTTAAGGTATAAAATAAGGTATTAGGTCTAGGGTTATCATTTAGGGTTTGAAGTCAGGGTTAGGGTTACTGTTATACCGGTTCATTAGTGTTAGCGTAACTGTTATATACATTAGGGTTAGGGCTACTGTTATATACATACGTTTTATGGTAGCTGTTATATACATAAATGTTAGGGTTACTGTTATAAACATTAGTGTTAGGGTTAATATTAAATACATGAGGGTTAGGGTTATTGTTATATACATACGGGTTAACGTTACTGTTAAGATTATGGTTATTGATATTCCATAAGTGTTAGGGTAAATAAATTATGGATATGCTTAAGTAAGGGTTAGAGTGTGAAAGAGTAAGACATAGCATATTCTAAAAAGGACAACGTTACTGATTATCTAACAACATCATAGCAATAGGTCAAGGGTATAGCGTTAGGTCACAGGATTACAAAGACAATACTTAAGGTGTAGTTAAAAATTGGATGAAGGTTAGGGTTAGGATAAAGATGAGACCAATGAAAACACAATGGGCAGAATCAGGGCGAGACAATTGACAATATCATGGGCAGGTGAGACAGGCTAGACAGAAGTTTCATCAATGATACCACCTTGGACATCAAAACTGAGGTACCAACAAAATATTTTTCAAAGAATGCACTACGGGTTCCAGGACAAAAAGTGTTCTGGGGTGCCTCACTATACTACTCACATATCCCAGTTTTTTGCATTTCTGCATGGAGTTTAGTCTTAGTATGGAGACATCTACCGTGTAACAGTGTTTGTGATCTTTCCGATGCCAACTAATTGTTTGCTGTCGGAGTAACAAAAACCGTCACATTTTCTCAGGAACCACATAACCCAGCTTTCTGCAATTGACATTTAGTACTAGTATGGGGACCTTTACCGTGTTTGGGATCTCTCACATTACCACTTTCTGACTGAAGGAACTTAGAATATTTTTTGTGTCTTGAAAACTTCTGTCACCCTGTTCTAACGATCCACGTATCCAAGCCTCTGTAATTTAACATGGAGTATCAGTATTAGGACCTTTACGAAGAATATAGTTAGGGAACTCTCGCATGTCAACTTCCTGTTTGAACTTTTTGCGTCTTGACAATTTCTGTCACTCTGGAACCACATATTCCCGCCTTCTGTAATTTGGCATGGAGTATCAGTATGTGGACATATTCTGCGTTGGATTTTAGATCTCCCGTGTTCCCTGTTCGACGAAACTTGGAATAAATGTTTGCGTAATTACGCAGGTGACATATATCTCCCCAGAAGACTTACTAAGTTTATTGTAGGAGCACTTGCTGGTTAAATCATAAACAAAAAAATCATCACAGATGTTAATTTAATCATATTTGTTTGAAAATTATAGATATATATAACAGAATAATCTTTATCTATATGTTATCAATACAATAATGTATCTTTATTTATAATATGACTAAATTATGGGGTTATTGCAGTATTTAGTATTCACAACTTTTCATTTGGGGGTACATGGAGTATTATTAACTCCACAAGCGTTGAGATTATTGAAGGGTTTAGCAGTATATCCCGAAGTATTTCTAAACGCGGTAAGTGCATATTTACTGTTATATGGTTATAGATATTGATGTTTGGTAAATAGGCTTGATCTTTGATGTAACATCCTAGCTCTTTTTTCTAGCAGGGGTGATATGAGTCGAATCACCCCAGCAATCTCAACCCAGTAGAACAAGGGATTTTTTTACTTTTTTCATTTTTCGTCAATGCCAGACTTTGAGAACTTTTCAGATTATTGGACTTTGTAAAATTTTATGTTTTACTATCCATGAAATTTTCAAAGATAAAGACTTTAAAACCTTGAAATATAACATTGTCCATAGTTGGATTCGAACCAGGGTCGTCTCCTTTACTAGACTTCTGTCTTTTTTTTCTTTTTTCTGTCTTACGTATTTCACCACGAACTCGTTGGAATTACCCGTTGTTAAAAATCTTATATAGACAATCGTTGTGGGGCACAATAAGGAAACTATTATTATTTTAGTATCGGATATTTATCACATGACATATTAAGCATGGATAGAATTTTTAAGAATGTAAAAAAGTTTTCCTTCACTTAATATATTAGCTGGGATGAAAATTAGTTATCACACTCGGACTTGGTGTCTGTGCCTGTCTTCGAACATCGGGTTGATCCTATACAGACACATCGCGTCTTCGTGTGATAACTATTACTCAAATACCCGTCAGACAGAGACATTTCTCGATAATTCTAGTTCTATAGTAGCGCACATCTTGGTGGACAGTATTGAGTATTTGTGGTGTTTAATTTGGTGTGTTTGAGAATGATAAGTTATGCCTGAAATAAAGTTGTAGAATAATAACAAAAGTCTTAATCAACGTAGTTAACTGTATCGTCGTAAACACAATGTAATTCAGGACATATATATGATTTATTTAAAAAAACGCCCATGAGGATATCTTTGTATCAGAGTTAAGAAGAAGTGACGTATAGTTCAGACAATAAACCTTTATTCAAAGAGCTTTGTCTGAAAAAAAATCTCCCAATAGAATTTTAATGACATTTGATCATCTTTTTTGAGGGGTTGGTATCACATAATTGTGATCAATCAGATTTTACAAAGTTTTGGTTTATGGTTTTCCAAATATTTAGATTTGATCTGCACTGACGAGACACAAGTTGTCGAAATGGTCATATGTAGAAACTAAATTACAATAACTTCGGTATTATGTTATTTGTACTTGCATTTCAATATTCGGTTATTTCCTTTTTGGAATGACACATTTATCTCCACATCTTGCACTATATAATAAAAACAACCAAGTCGAATAAAAGTAATACCGGAATTTAACTGAAAATTTTGCATTTCATGTCGACAATTTTTCTCTAATAACTAACAAAATACCAGAGCTACTGAGTGTAATTTCAGTTTCTGCATATGGCTCTTTCGATAACTTGTCTCTACGATGCCGATCAAATCAAAACATGTGGAAATCCATTAACCGAACATTTGTAAATCTGATATAGAACAAATAACCGAAATGATCTGTATTAAAAGCCAAAACAAGCTATTAAGAAGAGAGAGCTATGCACGACGGCCCGGCACCTGAATAGGTTTTCAGGGGCTTTGGCTACAGAGCTGCCGGGCGCGTCCCCAGGTGGTGGATAGGGGAATGCCCTGTCTTTGCGGGGTAGTCAGGTCATAATACGGAAAGCCTGACCGCGAACCATTGTAGCCAAACTGTGTGGAGAAACGCCACGCTCCATGCAGTATAAAGACCCCTTCTATATTTCTCAAAAGAGAGCAGACGCACTGGGTGTCGTATAGAAGGCTAAATTTCCTGCCCCTACCCATTTCTCCCCTTTTCCAGTGGCAATCAAAAGTCGTTGCCCCGGTTGTCCCTTCCACCTTTATTTCTTTCTTCTTTTACTTACAATTTGTTTTGAATTGATTAACTTGTTCTCGTCCTGATACAGCTGAAATATTGCTCATTGGACGTTAAACTCTAACTAATCAATCAATCAATCAATCAATGCACGACGGAGATGCTCCTTAGTTTTATGCATTTTTTTAATTTGAGCAAATCAATCTGAAATAATCAGAAGAGTTATATTATGTTTAATGATTTTATACATAATATATGTTTTTATTTTTTTTATTGCAGACACAACTTATTCAGTACAACGGTTATAAAGCACAAAATTATGACGTTATTACTGACGATGGATTTATACTCAGCGTTCAAAGGATACCACAAGGTCGACAC
Source organism: Modiolus philippinarum (assembly GCA_002080025.1). Lineage (NCBI taxonomy): Eukaryota > Metazoa > Mollusca > Bivalvia > Mytilida > Modiolidae > Modiolus > Modiolus philippinarum. Next base: position 16,785 of record MJUU01009261.1, read on the forward strand.
GACAATTCAAGTGGTAATTATTATGCCCTCTATCAATTAAGAAGAATTAAAAAATTCACAATGTCTGCAATGAATTCTTGCCAGCTAAGATGACTATCATGCAGATTTGTGTTGTACTTGGACAGTATCTTCTTCTAAATTCTTTTTGTCAATTATAGGAAATGCCAAATTGACATACATTTATATTATTATACCTATCTTCACTGACTCGCTCAACCCTTGAAATACCTTCCTAAAGGAGTTGAAGATAGATTCTGTTCTGTTCATTTGAAGATAAGTATAAATGAATTGCACCTATATAGAATTAAACCTTTCTTCAATTAGTTAAAGATTAGATGTTATTATTTGAATAAAAGTTAAATTGGCGTTCCTTACAATTAAACCTTTCTCCAAATATGATAATCAGTTATCATCAAATAAAAAAATGTTTGAGGAGATAGCGTCGCATGCCATATGTGTCAAAATCGACATCAGTACAACGCCATCATATGCACAGGTGCTTGAGGACAGGACCCTGTATTGGACCCCTATGGTCCCTCCCCCTTTTTATAATATTTAATTCATTTTTCAATATTGGCCACTTATTTTTGCTATTTTGTACTAATATAACATATATCTATCGTCAATTTCCTATTTTACTATCAATGTGCATTAGCGAAGCGATATATGTCGAAATGCACATTGATAGTAAAATAGGAAATTGACGATAGATATATTTTATATTAGTACAAAATAGCAAAAATAAATGGCCAATATTGAAAAATGAATTAGATATTATAAAAAGGGGGAGGGACCATAGGGCCCAATACAGGGTCCTGTCCTCAAGCACCTCTGATCATATGGTGTTTACATATCTCAACTTGTTCGATTTGCTCGAGTATGTAAGGGACCGACCATTTAACTTGAAGGGGGGGGGGGGGGCTATGATTTTTTTTCTAAAAAAATATTTTTGATCTGATTTTATGTGAAAAAAATATTTTGGCTGCCAAAATGATGAAAAAAAATATTTCTGAATGAGGCTTTCTGCCCAAAAAATAATGTTAATTTTGAAAAAAAATATTTTGTTGATACGCGTGAAAAAAATAAATAATTTGTTTCGCGAAAAAAATTTTCTGTCCAGAAAAAAAACCATACCCCACCCCCTTTTCAGGTTAAATGGTCGGTCCCTAATAACGTTTGCGATTTTAATGAACGGAATCTTTTCATAACTGAAAAACTATTACATCAGGGTTTTCGTTATCACAAACTAGTTAAAACCTTTACTAAATTTTATCATTGATATAAAGACTTAGTTCATAAATACAATGCAACCTGTAAACATCTAATCAAGGCTGGTATTTCACATCCCTTATTTTACGGTAATGTTTTACATAAGAGTAAAAAATACTTAAACTCGCCTAACAAACTTATAAAACCATTCATAAGGGTTATAATTACGGTATTGTCGTCAAGTCATTACGTATGGCCTTCTTTGGTATTAACATTGATTTTTGATAGGGTCTTTGCATTTTAGTTAAAGACATTCTAAAATTGCATGGACACGGGTGTATTCCGGTATATGCATGAAATCATTATGCTAAACTCCTCACAGGAAGGGATCTTGGTGGAAGCTGTATACTGAGGGTACATAACTTACTTTGTCAGTTGGTAATGGGTCTGGAGCTGGCATGTCAGTTAACTGCTAGTAGTCTCTTGTGATTTCATGTTTATGTCCGTATATTTAGTTCTTTCAGTTTCATTTTTCACAATTGACTCAGTCCTGTTGCCAACTGAATTTTACTGTTGTTACGATTGTTTTTTTGATTTATCACATTGGCTGTAGGGGGAAGGTTTGGGCCCAATAAAACTAGTTTAACCCCGCCGCAGTAGGTTTGCGCCTGTCCGAAGTCAGGAAATTTATTAAGCCTTTGTGTGTCTTTTCTGTTTATGTATTCTTGTATATGCATGGAATCATTATGCTAAACTCCTCACGAGAAGGGATCTTGATGGAAGCTATATACTAAGGGTACATAAATTATATTTGTCATTTGGTAATGGGTCTGGAGCTGGCATGTCAGTTAATTGCAAGTAGTCTTTTGTGATTTCATGTTTATGTCCGTATATTTAGTTCTTCAGTTTAATTTTTCGCAATTGACTCTGTCCTGTTGCTAACTGAATTTTACTGTTGTTATTATTGTTTTTTTTTATCACATTGGCTATAGGGGGAAAGTTTGGGCCCAATAAAACTAGTTTAACCCCACCGCAGTAGGTTTACGTCTGTCCTAAGTCAGGAAATTTATTAAGCCTTTGTGTGACTTGTCTTTTTTCTAGTTCGTTTACTTTATGTCTATAGGAGTCTAGGATGATGTTTATTTCGCTGAATTTGATTACTCTTTATTCAGGGGCCGACTCCGACCTGCCATTGGGTGTGGGGTTTTCTCACCGTTCATTGAAGACCTTATGGTAGCTTTGAGTTGTTATTACTCCCCCTTGGGTCGTTGTCTCTTTGACACATTTCCCGTTTCCCTTCTTTTTTCTATCCTATAGGCCTCTTTTGTACCAAGATCAATATTAAAAACCTGAGAGCCTATGTTTATATAAAAATGCAGACGTTTGCTTTACAATAAAGCGACAATATTTCTGAAAATGTCATTCCGACCAACAAGGATACTTTACAATATAACTCTATTTAGGTACCGACCATTTAACC
>MJUU01009264.1:1427-28284 GCA_002080025.1 Modiolus philippinarum
TTTGGGGGGGGGGGGGGGGTATAAAAATGGCAAAGGCAAATAAATACCTATCTGGTATCAAATAAATAGACATTTTATCACTATTTACTGATTATTTTGTATTATAATATTTATTAGAATATATCGGAAACAAAAATCGGAGCGTGAGTAATATTGTATGCATCATATATGTCTTTGTGGTATGGTATACACGTTACAGTGCCATGGTATATTTTAAAACAAATTAAAAGCCTTTGTTATAATCATATTACACTTGATTTCTAGTTTTCATTTTTTAAAATTTGTTTTCCATGCAAAGAGTTTTTTTAGAATATGAAGAGTTTCCACATTTTCCAAAAAACATGCCGTGAAGAGCGAACTGCGCGTTTCACGTGAAAACGTTAAAAATATCAATGTTGGACAATTCCGCTAGACCTCGTAAAACATGTACAACTTTTTCATGTGGAAAATATTGAATACTTTAATTTGAATCATTACAAAGTGCATGAAATTAACTTACTTTCTATTACAAATAATAAGCATTTATCTGAAAACAGTTTTATCAATATACGTGTGAAAATATTGGTTGGACGCTTGTTATAACAATTTTGACGACAGTGGACAAATCCGCTAGACCTGCCATTTTTTATATTGCTCTTCGCAGAAAATTAATACATGTTTGATCTTTGCGTTAACAATTCTGTAAATCGTGAACTTTTTTACAGTATAAAAATTGCAATCTTGTTTGCTTTATAAATTGAGTGAGAACCAGGTATTTCTTTTACATCGAATTATGAATTCGTTATTTTTCCGGACTTACGGGTCGAAATGACCACCTTCATGTTTTTCAAACTTTTTCCATGTCAAAGATACGTCTTTGATACTATGATGTCACAGAGCTGTATATTCGTGGAGTTTGCTTGCAAAATTTCTAGCATATCCATCGAACAAAATTGAAAATACAATTATTTCTTTATGTCGGAAACAGTTTTTAATGTTACGTCTTACGCTTAAAAAATCAAGTTTTATTAAACAATAAAGCTACTAAATTTTCTTTGATTTTGGTTGCAGTTGGAATTTTTGCCGATAAACATACTTTATGATCATACAAAAGATATTTTATGTTCATTTCAAATAAAATCATACTTAAATAAAAAAATATTTCTAAAGGAGAGCAAAAAATAGGGGCAAAATGATAAAGTGTCTCAATATCGTGCGCAACGTCATTAAACGTTGTTTTAGCATGGTTAAAAACCGAAAATTACGATATATCTATGCCTAAACTGAATACATATAATGTGTGTGCCTCGTCCGGATTCACGTATTTGTTATGTTCAATCCGAGAGGTTGAAGAAGGACTTGAGCAGGACACATTGTTGTAAACTGTATTGCATCCTCTAAAATGTTTTACATTTATCATTGTTTTAAAATAAAAAATGGAGATATATTTCCCATGTTTGTCACCTATAGTTTCTAATATTCCTTGAAATTATGCACATTTTATTAGGATGAAAACTTTAGCACAGACATCTGCACACCTGTCTCTTGAAGGAAATTTTAATCTCAAAATGTTAATGTACGACGAACGGCCCCTGCGGACAACAGACGCCAAGCGGATGGCAATAGCTCATACAGACCCTTAGGGTCAGGTGAGCTAAGAAAATGAGTTTTGTTGAATATTAGGATTTTTGATATACTAGTTAAGCAAATTTAGGCTGAAAATTCGATCTGTTTTATACCGCATACCACCTTGACGTGGTAAAAACGAAATTTGCATCTGCAGCCAAGATTTGTACATATAATGCTTAAGCTGTTATTTTACGTCAGTTTATAATATAAAATATAAAGGTATTTTCCTATTCATCCTGTATAATGTCCTCGCAAAGTGGTATTGGGTTTCGATCACCTGTATTGGTTCTCAGCGAAGACCACAACCCAATATACAATGTAACTGTAAATGGACATTATTAAGAATTAATATGAAAATACCCATTTAATAACACTACAGTAATAAATTAAAAAATTCTAGCAGTGAAAGATGACAAATATGTATTTCTGTTGACATAACAATTTTATGCCCGCTTCCTGGAGACGAGCTTTCAGTCTCGGAATCTTGCATTTACCTTATTCATGTAATCTTCGCTGGTCAAATTAAACGAAATTTGGGATTTACTATTTTCTGGATTCTGTTACGTATCCAGAAGCAAGAGAAACAATCACAGGCACTTGTTTCATGAAAAATGTCAGTCTCTCCTGAAGACAGGGAGGGACTGACATTTTTTATGAAACAAGTGCCTGTGGAAACAACTGACTATTTCCACTGAATAGTAACTTGATAATTGTTGTAAATTTAAGTTCTGCATTTTGGCTGTTTTTGTCAAATTATGTCTAATCATTTAACATATAGTTTTTCACAAAATAGATTACAGTTTTTGAAAAGGCGGGAACGAATATATCTAGTACGGGTCGAATAGGGGAGGGAATGAACAGAGGGGTCACTCGCTCACACCTGACACTTATCTCTCCCGCCTCCCACTCCACTATCCTTTCTAACACCTGCAAACTAATCCTCCTAATCTCCCACTTCCCACATTTCTTTTCATCCTTTCTACAACTTTCCACCCCTCTCCTCTCTGCTCTCATTTTACAGATACATCCTCTCGTAGAGTACGCTTAAGTGCATCCTACAAGTCCACAAAAATCTTCGAAAAGAACAAAAAATTTACTTGAAGTGTAAATCCGCACTTAACAATTTTAATTCAAGGACAAATAAGCCATTGTGTGTGGAAAACTTGAAATATATATACGGTCTTAACAAACCTTTCAAAAAGGGGGTGGGGTTTTAGTCGATTTTTTTTTTTTGGCCCATTGTGGTCCGTATTGTGCAGAAATTTTAAATATTTCCAGAAAAGGGTGTTCCATCTATCGGACTAATCTCCCCCTCCGGATCCTCTAATGTTGAATGTAAAACGTCTTGATAATAATTTGATTCTTTTAATAAATACATGTTCTCGATGCAAAACCATAAACAATGTGGCATAATAATGTATGAAGCGTGAAGTTTGTCCCCACAGTTTGCCTACAATGATCGGCGGCCAACATGATCTGACTTCCTCGAATAAGACAGTGAACTCCCCTATCCACAACAATTTCCTAATTTGTAATAACAATTTACTATTTTGTAATAACAATTTACTATTTTGTAATTACAATTTATTAATTTGTAATCACAATTTATTAATTTGTAATTACAATTTATCAATTTGTAATAACAATTTAGTAATTTGTAATAACAGTTTATTAATTTGTAATTACAATTTAGTACTTTGTAATTACTATTTATCCCCGTACTTTCGAAGAAAGTTCGGGGATAATGTTATACCCTCCGTCTGTCCGTCCGTCCGTCCGTCACACTTTTTTTGTGACTCAAACTCCTCCTACATTTTTGGATTTAGGGATTTAATTTTGTTGTAGAATTGTTGCATATAGTCTGCAGATGATCAATAAGCTTTCGGATTTTCGATATTGGTCTTGGTGCAAACAATAGGCCCCATGATGTCAATTTTTACACATGTGGCATGTGACACAAACTCCTCCTACATTTATGGATTTAGGGATTTAATTTTGTTATAGAATTGTTGCATATAGTCTGTAAATGCGCAATAAGCTTTCGGATTTTTGATATTGGTCTTTGTGCAAACAAGAGGCCCCCATGATGTCAATTTTAACAAAAACCCAAAGATGTGGATTAGACACATGTGGCATGTGACACAAAGTCCTCCTACATTTTTGGATTTAGGGATCAAATTTTTATGCAGAATTGTTGCATATAGTCTAAAGATTTGCAATAAGCTTTTGGAATTTTAGTTCCGGTTCCAACTTTGGTAAATTTCCTGAAAATGTCAAAGACACATATTTTTTTTTAATTTTGACATATTATCTTATATTCTGACAAGTGTGTGGTAAAAAACAAAATTCTGATACTTAAGGATTCTGAAAGGCGGTTCCAATTTTGGTAAATTTCCTGAAAGTCTCAAAGACCACTTATTTTTTTGGAATTCTACCTAGCAACCGTATTTAAAATGTTTGTGTAGTTTAGGACGAACATTTTCATCAATTGGATTTCAAAAATATTTGATTCTAATTTTGGTAAATTTCCTGAAAGTCTCAAAGACCACTTATTTTTTGGAATTCTACCTAGCAACCATACTTAAAATGTTTGTGTAGTTTAGGACGAACATTTTCAACAATTGGATTTCAAAAATATTTGATTCCAATTTTGGAAAATTTCCTGAAAGTTTCAAAGACCCCTTATTTTTTGGAATTCTACCTAGCACCCATACTTAAATTGTTTATTTAGTTTAGGAAAAACATTTTCATCAACTGGATTTCAAAAATATTGATTCCAATCTTGGTAAATTTCCTTAAAGTCTCAAAGACCACTAATTTTTTGGAATTCTACTTAGCAACCATATATCCTACAACTCTTTTAGTAACAATAATGACTATCAATAGGTAGATTTACAAAATAATGAAAAAAATATGCAAAGGGTGTATAACAACTGCTTTCTGTGTCAAACAGGGGGTGTGGGGATAGCTGTCGTTTCCGACAACATCTAGTTATTAATTTGTAATTACAATTTATTAATTTGTAATTACAAATTAAAAAAAAATTATGCTGTGTAAAATAAATTGTGTTGTGTCCCTTATAAGCTTCCGTACAATATAGATTGCCTTTTGGGTAGCGATATGGACGGACACGTCGATAATATCCTCTTGTATGGCTCCGGTGTGAACCATGGTACAGTCCAAATTGCTATCTCTAGGACAGTTTATATTTCGTGATAATTGTCTCTATATAAGTGACTTTTGTATATTGGTCACAGTTATACTATTATTATATTAATAGTATAATAATTGTATTTGAAAATTTCATTCTTGACAATATATGAGATTTAATAAAGCAGTTCTTTGTGAAAAGTGCTTTCAAAACAACAGCTGACCATGACTACATTTTTTTTAAAATCCCTGACCATGGCTGCTTTTAGAACAGGCACTGACCGGTTTAGAACTTTTCCTGACCATGGGCGTTTTTAGAACATTTCTAATACATCAGCAAACGAATACCGAAGCAAAAATGGGGAAAGGGAAAATTCAAAAATCCAAAACCATGGCAATTCATATAAAACACGAATTGAGATAGTATAACAAAGACAAAGCAAGCAAACAAAAAAGAGCAAGAACGCCACAAAACTAAAGCACCATCAGTGTGAACCTTTACAAAAACTTGAGGTATGATCAGGTGCTCCGGGAGTGTTAGCATGATCTGCTAGAACGCTTGGTTTTGTCGCAGTCGGTGTTAGTCAATCCGGAAATGGATCCACGCAAAGATATCTATTCTTGTATGTGAACTATAGAAACATTGTAACCGTCTGTCAAATCATGGTCCCAACCGTAAAAATTCTGTATTGAAAATTGCAACAGTGATTGAACATACCCTTGATGTGTAAGTTTTTGAGACATTAATTCGCTCTGTTGACAATACCACTGTACAACATTCAGGCACGAACATAGCGGATGAGTTGTGAAATGTAGATGTCATGTGCTGGAGATGTGGGAATATTGCCGCTAAAACATGAGAAGTATATGACGGGACTACTCTTAGAACTGTTCTAACAGTCATTAGAACAATTCTTAATTAATTTTGCGAGAGGCTATGACTGCAACAACTGTAATTGCAATAAATATCAAATAAATAGGTTAAAGCCTTTTTCTTAAAAACGCCTGCATAATATTTAGAAGACAACAAACATATACATAGGCAAACGAATACCGAAACAAAAAGAGAAAAGGGTGGAAAATTCTTAAATTAAAAATCCAAAATAACTGCAATACAGATGTGACAGAAATGGAAATAATAACAAAGACAAAACATATAATCAAAAATTAAGAATAATGCAACAAAACTAAAGCACTAGCAGCGTGAAGCAATAAAAAACTAGGGGCATCACCAAGTGCTCCGGAGGGAACCGGATGATCTGCTTCACGTTTGGCAGAAATCACACTGCGAATGAAAAGACCTGTTTTGTCAAAGTCGGTGTTGTCAGTTTGGTAATAAACTCTGGATATACTCAAAAATTTATATTCTCAATTGCGAATAAGGAACATTGTAATAATCTTTAAAATCATGGTTATTACAGTAAAACATTATGTACTTACAATTGCAAAAGTAGTTGAACATAACCTTGCTATAGCAATATCAAAGTAAAAAACCAGACTCAGCAGCCCTTTTCACAAAAAATCTTACAATAAAAAATAGTCGTAAGTCTTTAACATTTCATATTGACTTACGATTAAAATTTCTCGTAAGATTTTTTTGTGAAAAGGGCTGCAGGATGGTATATCAGTGGTCTCATAAGATGAAGGTAATTTTACATTTAAACAATATCATCCATATATCGGAAAGTGAAATTAAAGGACCTGGTTAACTTGTTGTCTTTTTTTTTTTTGCATGAACCTGGCTTCATACGAATAAAGACATGAATCGGTTAAAAGACGTATAACTAGTTCCCATAGGTATTCTCACTGTCTAGTGAACACTTAAAGTACATGTAAAAATTCGACAAACTTTTATCGATTAAAAATATCAGCATTGCGATGACATTCTCCTCATTATACTTTTGTTGGACAGTGTGATTTTAAACAACTAACAAAAACCTACTTGACCATTAGGACCAAAAATGGTCACAATGGTCCTTGAACGGTCCTTTCCAAAAAGTATCCGGCAAGTTGGTAGCTCATCCAAGATTGCTACCAGTGGGGAACATTATAGTTTTAACATTAGTCCCTGTGGGAAACGCATACAAAGATCTTCTCAGAAACTACTGATAGTTCAGTTTAAACTAAATTTAGTCACAATGGTTCTTAGATGGTCCCATCCATAAAAAGTGCCCGACATATCCGTACCTCATCCTAGACTGCTTCCAGTGTGGGGGGGGGCATAGTTTCAACTTTGGACCTGTTAAAAGATGTTGGTCACGGGAACAACCAATCCAATTCGAACAAAACTTGATCACAATAGCCCTATGATGGTAGCCTTTGTGTGCATGGCAGGCCGACGTCCAATGCGGATTATGCCAGGTGACCATCAGATGGGATTTTTCAACGTTGGACCCTGTTGGAAATGTCATTCATATCTATACGTCTGCCATTGTACAGTTGGGCGATACAGGTTCTGGAAAACTTTGTTGCAATCTCGGAGTACAGACTTTAACTTATCATGAGGGAAAGTAGTAAAAAGTATTCAAAATCAAATGTTTTAACACTTTTGCAATAATAAATACATACATTTATCGGTAATATATACTTCTTTCCTTTGATGTGTACTGACCGATAAAGTCCTTATCGACGTACTGGGCCATATAAAAAAATTATTGGGTCAGTACGTCAGATGACATGCGCGAACCGAAGCGACGCGCATTAAACTGAATTTAAAGTCAACTCATGAATGAAAATTATTTGTGATTACAAACAGTAAACAATTTTGAAACTGTTCGTCTTTTAAAGATATAACATATATTTCCCCATAATTCTTCATGGTATTTCTGAAAAATTCATACCTTGATACTGCAATAAAAACATCATGCAGGCTATTGATCCAATCGGAATACATTCCTTTGCTGATGGATTGCTTCTTCTGAAAAACTGTCTCAGATTTTAAATGGAGACATAGAGACGCCTACTCCATTACGGCAAACACCTACAATATTGAATTACGCAGGGTGTATTCAGTGATAAGAAAGGTGCCATGCCAATCACAAACTTTTGTGTGTTTGACGGGTTTATCTTCTCGAATGATGTCCATTTGAAGCAAAGGATACCTATGATGTTGCGGCATTGATTTCCTGTTGTTTTATATCAGTTGAATGAGCTATCCTTCGTTATTTGTGACATTATTTCCAAATGGCGTGACGTGTCCTGTTCAAACTACCAAACAGAAGGATGTGACGTCACAGTACCCTGACGTCAACAATAATCGTGCACAATACAGTTTACACAAGAATTATTCGCCAAAGAAAAGAACTCACTTCATTTTTTTTTTCAAATTTAACCAAGAAATCGCAATATTTGGAAATTCCCGATAAACAGAATATAGGACCTTTTGTTTTTGATACGGACTTTAATATTTATTATATTTATTATATATATTTTATATTATTATATATTTTAAAAAAATATTTAATACAGGAGTTTGTCTTTTAATGCAGTGTGGAGTAGGTAAAACAATTCCCTGTGTTAGAGATGTATGCTCTTTATTTTTCTTAGATATGGTGAACTTGTACAAGAGATAATATCTCATGTGTACACCTTGTTCAATTACTATTATCTAAATTTATGTAAATTCTAAAACCTAAGGTTTAACTACCTCCATCGTAGTGTTGTCGTTTGCCATATTTGATATTACTGATTATTCGGATTACGTTTGATTTTATGCATTTTAAACATTTTTTGAAATTACGGATTTCCTATGTTTGGATTCTAGTGCTGCTGATGAGGAATTAATTTCCGAAATGGCCATACAGCTCATTAGAATTATTGCAGTTAAAGTTCACATATGTGTATGGTCTCATGTTCATTTACTCCATATCCTTTCCTAAAATATTTAATACAGGAGTTTGTCTTTTAATGCAGTGCGGAGTTGGTAAAACAATTCTCAGTGTTAGAGATGAATGCTCTTTATTTTTCTTAGATATGGTGTATATACATATATGTATGGTGTCATGCTCATTTACTCCGTATCATTTCCTAAAATATTTATCACGGTAACATATCAGGTTCGCCCTAGCGGGCTCACCTGCTATATTACCGTGATAAAGCCCGTATCAAAAACAAATGGTCCTATATTCTATATATACATATCCTCTTTAGTCTTGGGCTCGTAAGGTCAGCCAACATCAATGTGCCATCCTGATCTGGAATAATTAATGCACACAATTAATTCCTTCCCTTTAACAGATTTTTTTCATTGCATACATCGGCAAACGAATACCGAAGCAAGAACGAGGAAAGGGGAAATTCTAAAATCATAAATCCAAAATCACGGCAACTCACAGCAACACGAACTGAGACGGCACGACAAAGACAAAACAAGTAAACAAAAAAGAACAAGAACGTCACAAAACTAAAGTACTAGCAGTGTGGACCCCTATAAAAACTGAGGTATCATCAGGTGCCCCGAAGGGTAAGCATGATCTGCTCCACGCGTGGCACCCGTCACACTGCCAGTGAAAAGTCCGGTTTTGTCACAGTCGTTGTTAGTCAGTCCGGTAACAAACTCTGGATCTACCCAAAGATATCTGTTCTCATTTGTGAAACAGAAACAACGGCAGTAGAATACCGAAGGAACAAGGGAAGCGAAGACCACAAAAATCGAAATCTAAAGACATGGCAAAAAGGGCAACAGAGAAAAACAAAGACAAAACAAGGACGTGAGACAGGTACAATGCACGGAAATAAAAAGACGACACCAAAAACTAAGGCACTCATAGTGTGAACTCCCATGAAAATCGGGAGTACAATGTATATGTTTATCAAAGTAGATGAAACAATTTTGAAAATTCTGTATCCTATCCCATACTTAACTATATAAAAAAAACAAAACCAAGCTAGTCGTTGGTTTGTACGACAAATACCGTAATTAGCTAAACATTGAAAACAATGAAAGTATTGAATGTTCTAGAATCACATAAACCAAGCATATGAGATGCCTACAAAGGGATCATCTGTATCATATATATGTTTTTGAATAGCATTCATACTTTCTTCAAATATATTGTTATTTACAAAACTATAGGCCTTCATTGCCCAGATTTTACTTGATGTATCAGGATATGTAGTAATCACTTTCCTATGTTTACCAAGTTTGCAGTAACCGTCTACTCACGTCAGGGGGTGCTATACTAATCACTCTGTCTGCCCGTCACACTTTTCTATGAAGTATGTTAACATATTCAAATGATTTTGTATATGTACACAATATTCATGATTATAAGCATCACTAGAGGTGTGTTGTTTTTATTTTTCGTTTCCGTGATCTGACTTTGACTGGCGGGAGTCAAGATGAAATGAATATTTTCCAGCTTTCAATTTGATTCTTTAGAAACATACATGTACGGTCGACAAATTGCTTTTCTTTTGAAAGTACATTCTTTTTGATGAGCAAATCACATACCCTAAGTACTGCTACTGTTAGCGTCTTCTATACTGGCTATTACTTTTAATTTCATGAAAAAACGCAACTCTTCTTTTTGTCATGTTCTAGTCCTCTACGTATTTTTATTGCATGTTCTGATAGTCGTATAGTAATACTTTAATTTTACATCATATTATTAAGCAATCTGGATTGAAAATCATTCTATAAATAAAAACAGTAGTTCCATTGACTTTTCTAACCATAAATAAACATATAGTTACCTGAAGTAATACCAAATAAAGATGTTCCGTGTTACGAGCTGAAATCGTCCGCTTTGATGTAGACAATTAGACTGATTGGTTCGTTGATGTTTTAAAGATATAACGGTGTGTTCGATAAGGTAAATTGAAATTACGATGGAGTAAGAGGGTGTTTTTAGAATAGGCATACTTTTTTATATTTATTACAATAATATTTAATTTATTTTTTACATTTAAGTGTAAAATTACATGATAAACCGTAGATATCTTGCATGTACAGTCCTCGTTTTATTTATTTCCCTATGTTGGTTCTGCCATGTGATTAGAAGTTGGAACAATTTCTAATGGAATAATAGCCAATGGAACAGAAATGCATTCTAATTCTGTCTTAGAAGTAATACAATTGCATAATGATTAAGAATTACCTTTCCATATAAAAAGTTAAATAATCATTTGAGTAAAATGGCATCTGCATAAAAATTGCTCTGACTGGCTTGTGGTTTAATCCTACAGCTTTCTTTTTGGAAATTAATTTACCTTGAGAAAATAAATGACAATGGGACAGAACTTAATTCTTGATCTATCTCAAAAGAAATATGTTTACACTACTAACATATTACCAGTATATATAAGAGGGGACAGGAGGGGTTTCTTGAACAGGCTAATAATCTTAAATTTTCTCCAAAACAGTTAACAACCAGCTGAAAATGCCCACAACACATTAACTCAAAAGGTCTTGTCCCCTCATATAAATATATATTAATGTATTTTGCTGATATAATAAAAGATAGTGTTTTGTACGCCTTTTAAATTATCAATCATCACACGTAAGTGCCCATTTCCTATTTCAGTCAGCGCACTAAAGTGTCATTTTTAGGACTTGCACCCTGCCCCTTTTAAATCCTAGCTGGAACACTGGGAAGGGTATGTACTGCTCCGCTAGCGGCACCCGTCACACTATCAGTGAGTAAATCCAGGGTTGAGTCAAAACCGGTTATGTCAAATCCGTGAAGACGTGAAATCTAGCTGAAAATGTCCATTTTCATTTGGGACACAGACACGTCATATCTGTCAATGATATCATGGTGACGGCCATAAAATTTCTGAAGGGATGAAAGCAACAAAGGCTGAACAAATCCCTGACTAAGCAACTTTTGGGACAGTGTTTTTGCTCTATTAAAAAAATCACTGTATAAACTACATGCGCGACAGTAACGAATCAACTGTGAAATGTACACTCCATAGGCTGGAGAGGTAGGTATATTGCTGCTCAGAAAGGGAAAATTCACAATTGGGAAGTTAAAATCATCACGTTTGTCATATAGCTTAGATTTCAAACGTCCATCTTCATCAATGTATAAAAACAGATCTAAGTACGAAGCTGAAGTAGGTGTGTCAGTAGTCTCTTTAATTTCAAGCTCATATGGATAGATCTGGTGTAAATATTCCTTAAATTTTGGATTATTAAGAGAAAGTACATCGTCTATGTAGCGGAAGCTGAAATTAAGGGACTGGGCTAAATGTTTTTGTTTTTTCTGTGTTAGCCCTTGTAAAAACTTGGCCTCATACGAGAAAAGAAAGAGATCAGCTTAAAGCGCCGCGCAGTTAGTTCCCATGGGAATCCCGATTGTCTGTTGAAAAACGCGACCTCCAAATTCGACAAAAATATTATCTATTAAAAATTCCGACATCTTGTTACGTCATTCTCCGTGTACTTCTTGTTTGACTCAGTGTGGTTTTTTACAAGATATGTTTTGTCTTTCCCTACTACTAAGTAAGTGTATCTGCGTTCTCCGTTTTTAGTGCAGAAACATTGATGTATCAAATCAGAAATTATTGTTTTGAATTTATTGTGTGGCAGGGTAGTATAAAGAGTAGAAAAATCAAAAGTTTGTATGCTGTGGCGATTGGTAAGACTACTAGAGGATATCTGTTCAAGAAGATCTTTTGAATTTTTTAGAATCCACATCTGATTGACGCCGCTCGTGGAGTAGACTTTATCGCAGTAATTTTTCAGGCCATCTCTGACTGCGGTCAATAAAGTAGTAAGGAGCTTAGAAAGTGGCTTAGTGGTGCATCTGGAAGACCCCGCAATGAATCTCTGTTTGTATGGGTTCTTATGAAGTTTAGGGACCCAGTAGATGTAGGGGAGCTGATTGTTTTCATCACCCGCTTTGATGCCAAAGGATGTTAAAACTGAGTTGTGATTTTCAATAATCTCCTCTCTTGATAGTGTAGTGGGAGTATAAGTTGGGTTTCCTGATGAACTATCAATTTCCATCTCCTTAACCAGACAGTCAAGATGTTGTTAGAAGCTTTGTCTGCAGGGACAATGACGTAATTTTCGTGGAGGTTGTCCATCGTTTTTCTAACGAGAGGATCTTCAAATATACTAGAATTTCTGGATTTCATTGATGTTTTCAAACGCCGGATACGATTCACAATTAACGACTTAATGGACCTGATCCAGTCGGACAGCGTCTCGACATCTTCTTTCTCTTTCTTTGCCCACTTCCTCGCATAGTCCTCAACTGCATCCATCAAAATTTTGAAGTTGTACTTCCAGTTTATATGCTGGGGTTCACGGAATTTTGGACCTCTTGAAAAAACCTCTCGTAGTTTGATATTGTCTATAATATCTAGGTCACCGGTTATCACGTGTCCAGCCGGACTGTAATTGAATGGGGAAGAGGAGCAAGCACAATCAGGTGGTTTGGCTTTGAAGTCGTCAATTTTGAAATCACGCAATACCCGTTTGTAATTGAAGATGGAAGTTGCAATGGGTTTAGTGTAGGAATACGAAATAAGTGGAACAGATTGATCTTTGAAGTAAGGTGGAATGTTTGATGTGACTCTTTTGCTACGTAGAATGTTGGCGAGATTTATGGCGTCCAAGCCTTTATTGGCGAATTGAATTTTGAGAAATGTCCGGTTATCAGGTTCGTTGGCTGTTTCGCGGACAGGTTTGAATAGTCTGTGGTTTGCTATATTCAAAACAATTGCTGTTAATTTATATTCTAGGGAATGCCAATCAGTCACTGTTGATGCTAAACATGTTTTACAGAAAGAATAAAGCTTTGAAAGGGGCAACATTCTAATGGTCTGTCAAATCGTGGTGACGACCGTAAAACTTCTGTAGCGACAATTACAACAGTGACTGAACATACCCGTTGATGTATTAGTTTTTGAGACAGTAATTTCGCTCTGTTGAAAAAATCGATGTACAAACTACAGGCACGGCAATAACGAATGAGTTGTGAAATGTACACGCCATATGCCGGAGAAGTGGGAATATTTCTGCTCAAAAACGGGAAGTTCACTATTGGAAAGTCGAAATCATCACGCTTGTCGTAAAGTTTTGTTTTCAGACGTCCAGAGTTGTCAATGTAGAGGTATAGATCCAGGTATGATGCTGATGATGGTGTATCAGTGGTCTCTTTAATTTCGAGTTCATTTGGGTATATAAGATGAAGGTTATCCTTAAATTAAGGATTGTTCAATGAAAGAACATCACCTATATAACGGAAACTGAAATTAAAGGATTTAGCTAGCTTATTGTCTTTTTTTCTGAACTAGCCCTTGTATGAACCTGGCTTCATGCGAATAAAGAAACAAATCAGCTAAAAGTGGCGCACAATTAGTCCCCATAGGTATCCCTATTGTCTGCTGGAAAACTTGTCCTCCAAATTCTACAAATATGTTATCAATCAAGAATTCTCCAGCATTGCAATGACATCCTCCTCTGTATATACTTTTTGTGTGAATCAGTATGATGTTTAACAAAATATGCCCCATCTTTAACTATCACTAAATATGAATATCTTCATTCACCCTTTTTAGTACAGCAAGACTAATGTATAAAATTCCGGAGTACTGACTTAAGCTTATCGTGTGGAAGAGTAGTATAGAGAGTAGAAAAATCAAATGTTTTGACGCTGTTGCAGTGGTTGAGTTCAGTTGAAGATAGATATTCTAATAAGTCTTTTGAGTTTTTGAGAATCCACATCTGATTCACTCCACTTGTTGAGTATACTTTATCACTATATGTCTTGAGGTCATCTTTGACCGCAGTAAGTAAGGAAGTGAGGAGCTTAGAAAGGGGTTTTGTTGTGCATTTGGCAGACCAAGCAATGTATCACTGTTTGTAAGGGCATTTATGTAATTAAGGTACCCGGTAGATACAAGGCAGGTTGTTGTTTTCTTCACTCAAACTGATACCAAAGGAAGACAATACTGATTTGTGATTGTTTAGTATCACCTCCCTCGGCATGGTGGAGAGTTTGTATGTGAGGTTGCCAAATGAAATGTCAATGCCCATCTCCTTCATTAAGAAGTCAATGTAGTGTCTTTTGCAGATAAATGTGATGTTGTTTTGGGTCTTGTCAGCTGGTACGATGACATAATTGGCATGGAGGAAGGACAATGTTTTTCTACCTCGGGATCATCGAATATGCTTTTTGAATTGGGTTCATGGTTGACTTAAGACGCCTCCTTCGAGCTACAATCAATGACTTTATGGACCTGATCCAGTCGGACATTGTTTCAACTTTTTTCCTTCTTTCTCTTAGCCGATTGTTTGGCGTATTCCTCTACTGCGTCCATCAATATTTTAAAGTTATGTTTCCAATTGATGGGTTGGGGTTCACGATATTTTGGACCTTTTGTGAAGAGATCACGTAGTTTCTCATTGCTTACGATGTTGAGGTCCCCTGTAATAACGTGACCAGCAGGAGCGTACATAAATTTGATTTAAGGTAGATCGGTAGTCTTCCGCCATTTTGAATTTGTTATTACTTTTGTTATGGTATTATCTGCTTTTTAAATATGCAAATATTTTTACTTATAATGAATCAATATTTTATCCATAATACAAAATGCAAAGGACCTACATGGACTTGATTTCACTTTTCTTTATCTAATTAAACGAGATATGATAACTTGATAATTAAATAAATTGGAAGTTGATTTTTTAAAAAGGGAGATAATCTGATAAAAATATTTTACATAGATATCACTATGAAAATTCACATTTTACAAATTATATGGAAAACAAAGTCGGTGACCCCCATTTTTCTTTATATCTTTTGAAAGTATGTTCAAAGGGCTAACACATGAGTAAAGTAGAAAGAAATCTATGGAATAGTTTTAAAGAAATCAGCAATATACCTGTTTTTCCCTATATATTCATTAGAAATATTTGATTATTTTGATATCAGTTATTTAAAAAACAAACACGGTGACCCCCCTTTTTTATCTTTTTATTTCAATGCTTATATGATAAGGAAACTTTCCTGTAAAAATAAAAAAAATCTATGGAAAAAAATTGGGAGTAGCCATCTACCTTAAACATATTTATTTTGCTCACAAAATACGAAGGGGATCAGACACAAGTTATTCCAACTTGTAAAAGTCTTCTCCCAAATACAATACAGTTACAATAATAACAGAGCATGTTAATTTAAGACATATATATCAATATTCATATTAATCTAACTGAGTATGACGAAAAGAAAGAAAACAATGCAAACTTAACACAAGCTGAATTAATAATAATGAAAAGAATGATGATGATGATGATGATGATGATGATGATGTGTGTGTGTGCGTACATAAATGGGGTAGAGAGACAAGAGCAATCAGGTGGTTTTGATTTGAAGTCATCAATTTGGACATCCCGCAATACCCGTTTGTGATTGAAGATGTTAGTTGCAATTGGTTTTGTATATGTATAAGATATAAGAGGAACTGTTTGGTTTATAAAGTATGGTGGTATCTTGACAGTAACATGTTTATTATGAAGAATATTGCCAAGATTGATGGCATCTAATACGTCATTACCTGAATTGGCATGTGTAAAATAACATTTACCAATCAGCTATCAAACAGATATTTCAAAACAATATATGCATCACTGATCGTGTGTTGAGTGTCGTAAACGGGCAGGGCATGCTTACTCTTCCATAGCACATGATGTCACTGTTTCTATGGGAGTTCACTCTATAAGTGTCGTAGTTCTGAATGTTGTGTTCTTATTTCTTTGTCTTCTGGCTGTCTCATGTCTTTTTTTTTTGTATTCTCGTTTTTGTCGTGTGTTTGGACTTTGATTTTTGTAACAACATCCCTTGGTATTCTACTGCTGTTGTTTCAACACGGCGGGTTTATTATAAGAAACAGGAGATGCTTACCCTACCAGTGCACCTGATCTTACAAATGTTTTGAATTGATCTGCACTGAGGAGACATAAGTTATCGAAGTGGCCATCTGCACAAAATAAATTAACAGTAACGTCGGTATTTTGTTATTTATTCATCCATAGGTTATTTGTATTTGTGTCTTTTTCTTTTCTCTATGTCGTATTCGTGTGATGTCTAGGTTTCTTTCTGCTTCCAGTGTTGGCATTGTCTGTGAAGTATTCTTTTTTTTACAGTCGTCCTTATTTTTTATTGTAAATTCCTACAAAATTGATGACAAATTACACTTCAATTTAGTGCAAGCTGTCAGTTGATCATAATGGTCCATACATTTTATCCGAATTTGTGGTCGTTATTCGTGAAGATGTTTGGCAGAAAAAAACTGTGCACACTAAACCGTGATAATTCTGTAATGTTATCATGCATTTCATTAATAAGGTGGTATTGTTGTGGATATTTTAGAAATATTGCGTTTAATATTTCGATGAAATCCCAATGGCGATGTCAATGACGCTGTAATACATACATATTTTATCAAATGAAGTACAATATACTACAATGTAATTACAACAATTAAATTGTCTCATTGGTAGTAAAAGGGCTGTTCAGTACCTATGTTTCATACAAAATGTGCTTCGATCAGCTCCTTTTAAACTCCAATGTATCGCAGTTGTTAGCTTTATACTGAATTCAAGTATTTCGTTTACCTATTGAATTGTGTCATAAAATAATTAATTTTAGTGAGAACTACAATATTTTTTCTTCTATATTTGTACAGAATTTGCAAAGTTTACAGAGGCATTTCTTGAAGTTGTAAGTGTATTTACAGTACTTTTATCATATCATTTTATAACATGATCCATTTTAACAAAAATCTATGTTCATGATATATAAAAAGTAAAACATCTGCCAACAAATTCTCAAAAAAATTTGTGAAAGGTGAGTATATTTTTTAACCAAAATAGAGTTTATTGTTATGCAATTTTTATTCTTTTTTTAATTTCTTCTTCCAACATTTTTGGCTAAATGGTAAGAGGTACATATCGATGACATTTGACGGAGTTATTGAGCATTGGTGATAGATGTGTCATTCATCGTCTTGAATCACCTCATTCTTTCGGGGGAGTTAATTATGGAAACGCCTTAAACATGTTTTGTGAAATAATTCGATAGGTATTGAATGTAGGAGATATGTTTTACATCTTATAATGTGGGGGGCAAAGGTTATTGGTCACTGTAAAAGGAACTTACAAAAAATAGCATCATTCACAAATATAAAATATCGTGGTAACAGCTGACTATAGGTAAACTGATATTTGATCACTTTAAGAAGAGTAGTTCGTTGTCAAAAAAGATATTTACATGTGTATACTATTTTTGAATTAAAAGGGTACTATAAGATAGGATCAGATAGGATAAAAGTAAACTTTAAACAAAAGAATGCCCTAAATTGGTTGAATTGTTCAGAATGTGTTTTGTTTGACGTACACTATTAAAAAAGTTGTTAATATAAAACGAAAGTACCAGTTGTTCATAACATTCCAGTCGGAAACCAGATTATGCGCCACATTCCACCATGGTGTTTATATTAGTACGTTTTAATTTTTTTCAATGCACCAGGAATTATAACCGGAGTCAAGTTGTTTTCCTTTTCGTTTTTTCCTTTTCGTTATTCAAAATTTTTGTTTTAAGTTAAAGTTCAATACTACTTGAATATCAAAATGAATAAAAAAATACCATTTTCTTTTTTGTCGTTCGCCTTTTCTTTTTTTATATTCGTATTTTCCTTTTTGATATTCCATTTTGCTTTTTATTATTCAAAGTGTAACATTATATCCGAGTTCAAATGGTACCATTCGACTTCGGGTCATTCAAAGATTCATATTTTCACATTCATTTTCCTTTTCAATATTCGATTTTGTTATTCGAAGTCTGATATTATATCCGAGTTTAAATTGTACCATTCGACTTCGGGTCATTCAAACATTCATATTTTCTCATTCATTTTCCTTTTCGATATTCGAATTTGTTATTCAAAGTCTGAAATTATATCTGGGTTTGTAAGGTACCATTCGACTTCGGGTCATTCAAACGTTCATATTTTCACATTCATTTTCCTTTTCGATATTCGATTTTGTTATCCGAAGTCTGACATTATATCCGAGTTTAAATGGTACCATTCGACTTCGGGTCATTCAAACATTCATATTTTCACATTCCTTTTCCATATTCGATTTTGTTATGCAAAGTCTGACATTATATCCGAGTTTGCATGGGGTACCATTCGACTTCGGGTCATTCAAACATTCATATTTTCACATCCATTTTCCTTTTCGATATTCGATTTTGTTACTCGAAGTCTGACATTATATGCGAGTTTAAATGGTACCATTCGACTTCGCGTCATTCAAACGTTCATATTTTCACATTCATTTTCCTTTTCGATATTCGATTTTGTTAATCGAAGTCTGACATTATATAAACGTGTTTATGGCACCATTCGACTTCAGGTTATTTAAACGTTCACATTTTCCCATTCATTTTCCTTTTCGATATTCGATTTTGTTATTCAAAGTCTGACGTTATATTGAAGTGTTTATGGTATAATTCGACTTCGGGTCATTTACATTTTCATATTTTCCCATTCATTTTCCTTTTGGATATTCGATTTTGCTTTTTGTTATTCAAAGTTTGACATTATATCCGAGTTCAAATGGTACCATTCGACTTCGGGTCATTCAAACGTTCATATTTTCACATTCATTTGCCTTTTCGATATTCGATTTTCTTTTTCGAAGTCTGACATCATATGCCAGTTTAAATGGTACCATTCGACTTCGGGTCATTCAAACGTTCATATTTTGACATTCATTTTCCTTTTCAGTATTCGATTTTGTTATTCGAAGTCTGAAATTATATCTGAGTTTGTATGGTACCATTCGACTTCGGGTCATTCAAACGTTCATATTTTCACATTCATTTTCCGTTTCGATATTCGATTTTGATATTCGAAGTCTGACATTATATCCGAGTTTAAATGGTACCATTTGACTTCGAGTCATTCAAACGTTCATATTTTCACATTCATTTTACTTTTCGATATTCGATTTTGTTATTCGAAGTCTGATATTATATCCGAGTTTAAATTGTACCATTCGACTTCGGGTCATTCAAACATTCATATTTTCACATTTATTTTCCTTTTCGATATTCGATTTTGTTATTCAAAGTCTGACATTATATCTGAGTTTGCATGGTACCATTCGACTTCGGGTCATTCAAACATTCATAGTTTCACATCCATTTTCCTTTTGGATATTCGATTTTGGTATTCGAAGTCTGACATTATAGGCGAGTTTAAATGGCACCATTCGACTTCGGGTCATTCAAACGTTCATCATTTCACATTCATTTTCCTTTTCGATATTCAATTTTGTTATTCGAAGTCTTACATTATATCTCAGTATAAATGGTACCCTTCGACTTCGAGTCATTCAAACGTTTATATTTTCCCATTCATTTTCCTTTTCGATATTCTATTTTGTTATTCGAAGTCTGACATTACATAAACGTGTTTATGGCACCATTCGACTTCAGGTTATTTAAACGTTCATATTTTCCCATTCATTTTCCTTTTCGATATTCGATTTTGTTATTCAAAGTCTGACGTTATATTGAAGTATGGTATAATTCGACTTCGGGTCATTTACATTTTCATATTTCCCCATTCATTTTCCCTTTGGATATTCGATTTTGCTTTTTGTTATTCAAAGTTTGACATTATATCCGAGTTCAAATGGTATCATTCGACTTCGGGTCATTCAAACGTTCATATTTTCACATTCATTTGCCTTTTCGATATTCGATTTTCTTTTTCGAAGTCTGACATTATATCCCAGTTTAAATGGTACCATTCGACTTCGGGTCATTCAAACGTTCATATTTTCACATTCATTTTCCTTTTCCATATTCGATTTTGTTGCAAAGTCTGACATTATATCCGAGTTTGCATGGTAGCATTCGACTTCGGGTCATTCAAACATTCATATTTTCACATACATTTTCCTTTTCGATATTCGATTTTGTTATTCGAAGTCTGACATTATATGCGAGTTTAAATGGTACCATTCGACTTCGCGTCATTCAAACGTTCATATTTTCCCATTCATTTTCCTTTTCGATATTCGATTTCGTTATTCGAAGTCTGACATTATATCCCAGTATTAATGGTACCATTCGACTTCGAGTCATTCAAACGTTTATATTTTCACATTCATTTTCCTTTTCGATATTCGATTTTATTATTCGAAGTCTGACATTATATAAACGTGTTTATGGCACCATTCGACTTCAGGTTATTTAAACGTTCATATTTTCCCATTCATTTTCCTTTACGATATTCGATTTTGTTAATCAAAGTCTGACGTTATATTGAAGTGTTTATGGTATAATGGAATGCACCTTCCATATTTTGTCCCGTCTGGTGTCGCCACTGCACTATCGGGTTTTGTTCTGTGACGTCGTGATACCGGGAAAATTCACGCACAAGGAATAATTTTTGAACATGCGTGTAATACAACTTTTCCCGCGAGTTACCTGATAGTGCAGCAGCGACACCAATCGGGAAAAGCTGGAAGGTGAATTCCATTCGACTTCGGGTCATTTACATTTTCATATTTTCCCATTCATTTTCCTTTTGGATATTCGATTTTGCTTTTTGTTATTCAAAGTTTGACATTATATCCGAGTTCAAATGGTTCCATTCGACTTCGGGTCATTCAAACGTTCATATTTTCACATTCATTTTCCTTTTCGATATTCGATTTTGTTTTTCGAAGTCTGATATTATATCCCAGTTTAAATGGATGGGAAAAATATGAAAATTTAAATGACCTGATGTCGAATGGTACCATAAACACTTTGATATAATATAAGACTTTGAATAACAAAATCGATTATTATATGACTGATTATTCTGTTTAAATTTCATTGGCTAAAGTCTTAGCAACCACTTTTGACAAAACATTATAATCACCTATGAAAAGTAGGTCAGGTTAATATCACATTTCAACAGCTGGCAATGTGCCAATACTATATTTAGCATAGGATATCGTAAGTTTCCAATAGCTGGCAAGGAGCCAAAAGTATATTTAGCTCAGGTAAATGTCAAGTTTTAATAGTTTGTATCTCTGTAGCTTACACATATTCACATTTAATGTCAAAATTTTATTTTTGTCGTGTCTTATACTTGGAGAAAAGATGTATTAACATTAGCTAAATCATTTCTTATATATAAATTAGAATTCAAAGAAACAAAAAATATGCAAATAAAATATGTCATATAATAAAATAATGAATGACTTCCATTTCAATTAATATAAGGATCTATCATTCCAAGAGGAATGATATTTACCTCGGCTAAAGCCTCGGTAAATATCATTTCTCTTGGAATGATAGATCCTTATATTAACCTCAATGGAAGTCATTAATTGTATAATATCGAAAAGGAAAATGAATGGGAAAATATGAACGTTTGAATGACCCGAAGTCGAATGGCACCATTCACACTCGGATATAATGTCAGACTTTGAATTACAAAAAGCAAAATCGAATATCGAAAAGGAAAATGAATGGTTGAATATGAAAATCTAAATGACCCCAAGTCGAATGGTGTCATAAACACTATAATATAAATTTAAACTCGGATATAATATCCGACTTTGAATAACAAAAAGCAAAATCGAATCTCGACAGAGAAAATGAATGGGAAATATAAAAATTTAAAAGACCCGAAGTCGAATGGTACCATTCACACTTCGTTATAATGTCAGACTTTGAATAACAAAATCGAATAATGAATGGGAAAATATTAACGTTTAAATGACCTGAAGTCGAATGGTACCATTAACACGTATATATAATGTCAGACTTCCAATAACAAAAATCAAATATCGAAAAGGAAAATGAATCGGAAAATATGAACGTTTGAATGACCCGAAGTCGAATGGTACCATACACATTCGGATATAATGTCCGAATTTGAATAACAAAAAGCAAAATCGAATATCGAAAAGGAAAATACGAATAAAAAAAAAACAAATTGCGAATAACAAAAAAGAAAATGGTATTTTATTTATTCATTTTGATATTCATATAGTATTGAACTTTAACTTAAAACAAAAATTCTGAATCACAAAAAGGGAAAAAAAAGGAAAACAGCTTGACTCCGGTGGAATTATAGTACGATATGATGGTTTATTTATGTATTCATCAATAATAGAAAATTATTGTGGAATAGCATACACCACATTTTATTCGTCTATTCGTTTGTTGATATTAGGTAACACTCATTTCTCATTAACGGCACTAGATCGAATGAATTGTATATGAAAGCTTTATACAAGTTTTTCGGTCAATGGATTTCCAAATGTTTCGGCTTGATCTGCACTGATGAGACATAAGTTGTCGAAATGCGCATATGCAGAAAACTTGCAATATCTAGAGGATGGTTTGCAATAAGGCCGTGTTCCGGCCCACCTGGAATGTTCCAAATGTGTAGACAAAGATTGGCACGATGCCAAAACAACAATAAACATCATATTAGCTGGATTGGCGGAGCCCATCAAGCTATAGGGATCACCCGATTTTAAACTGCTTGTATAAACGATAACTCTCTCAGGAATGCACGTTATGCAACAAAATTTGAAATTCTGTGTCGGCTTGGCATTATGCAGGACCCTATTGATTTTCAGAACATTTGAAAGCGGTACTGATTTTTAATAATTAATTTTGTAATTTTTTGGTTCGCTCCGCCTTAGTTGTGTCAATCATTGTGTGTTTATCACTTCAGTACAATATTTATCAAGTAGAAATATGTGTAACTACAGCGACGGGTGAGGGTTTCGAATACGATAACTTATTTAAAATATCACATTGTTTTGAATCATCTATTTTTAATTCACATTGCTGCAGAGATGATAATCTTCATACATTATAATTTAATAATATAATAACTGATTGATTCTAGAAAGAAATTATTTTGTATTAGTAAGGTACAAAAAATACCGAAGTTGCATAAAAAACAGTAAATTTCGTTATGCTTTACACGTGTTTCAAGGAGTAACCTCTCACCAGCAGCATTAAAATCAAGTGATGTGGAAAGCCATAATCTAAAAGTTGTAATAAAAGAAGTACTCATTACAAAATAAATCCAAATAGAAAGCCAAATCCAGTACCGAGGACATCTACCGAGTGCCATACACGGAATGAAGCCTCGGTATTTTTAAGGGGTTACAATTTTGATAAAAGCAGTAAATTTCTGTAACACGCAAGGTAAAATTCTCATGTCAGACAAGTCTGACTATCGGGCTGGTGAATACCCTCGGGGACCTCTGGTCCACCAGCAGTGGCATCGGCCCAATAGCTCAAAATACAAAAAAATACCGAAGTTGCATAAAAAACAGTAAATTTCGTTATGCTGTACACGTGTTTCAAGAAGTAACCTCTCATCAGCAGCATTAAAATCAAATGATGTGGAAAGCCATAATCCATAAGTTGTAATAAAAGAAGTACTCATTACCAAATAAATCCAAATAGAAAGCCAAATCCAGTTCAATTATGGAATCCTTTGTCTAACATTAATACATACCTATCGCAGAACTAGTTTTGCATTTTGCTGCAATCAATTCAAACATATTCTCGGGTATTGAAGGTCATTATCTTTTCACTGTGAGAGCTTTCCCTACCTACTATGAAGCTTAACAGTAAACAAAGGCATTTAAAACTAAAGATACATGTATCTGTTATATTTTAACTCTGGCAGGGGATTGTTAGATTCGTTTATTAAGCATCATCTCTGTCCAAGTGTCAGCTGTATAGAAAAGTTATATAGGAGCCGCTCCTGTAGCATACAAGAAGGGAACCCTTTTTCTTATTAGACCAATTCTACTAAAGGGCCGTGACAAAATCGAAGATATAAGATAGAGGTAGCATAGGAAATAAACAAGGTTAAAAATACAAAGAAATTGGAAAATAAATTATCAATTTCTTGGGATTTTTTACATGTACAGAGATGATTCTCAAAAGCAATTAATTATAATCCACGGCTAATTTATATTGTTTCCAATACATAAAAACACATTATAAACCAACAAGAAAAATTGAAGAAAATATATAGCATCTACTTACTAAACCAGATCGTGTTCAGCTTATTTGGCAAATAGCCAGGTTAGAAAAAAGCTCTTACAAGGTCTAAAATACTAGCAAAACCACATTTACTGAGAATTTTGATGCGTATAAAGATATAATTTGCATATATGAATCAATAAAACTTTTGATAAACGAGGCTGATCACATAACAGAATATCATAATTGCACTGAATTTACACTTTAAAAATTCAATTTTGTTATATGAAACAACGGCAGTAGAATACCGAAGGAACAAGGGAAGCGATGACTACAAAAATCGAAGTCCAAAGACATGGCAAAAACGGTAACAGATAAAAACAAAGACAAAACAAGGACGTGAGACAGCTACAATGCACGGAAATAAAAAGATAACATTAAGAACTAAGGCACTATTAGTGTGAACTCCCATGAAAACCGGGAGTGACATCAGGTGCTCCGGAAGGGTAAGCATGTCCTGCTCCGCTAGCGGCACCCGTCACACTATCAGTGAGTCAATCCAGGGTTGAGTCAAATCCGATTATGTCAAATCCGTGAAGACGTGAAATCTAGCTGAAAATGTCCGTTTTCACTTGGGACACAGACACGTCATATCTGTCAATGATGTCATGGTGACGGCCATAGAATTTCTGAAGGGGTGAAAGTAACAAAGGCTGAACAAATCCCTGACTAAGCAGCTTTTGGGACAGTGTTTTTGCTGTAACTAAAAAGTCACTGTATAAACTGCATGCCCGACAGTAACGAATCAACTGTGAAATGTATACTCCATAGGCTGGAGAGGTAGGTATATTACTGCTCAAAAGGGAAAGTTCACAATTGGGAAGTTAAAATCATCACGTTTGTCATACAGCTTAGATTTCAAACGTCCATTTTCGTCAATGTAAATTATAAGATCTAAATAAAAAGCTGAAGAAGGTGTATCGGTAGTAATTTATTGTGTGGCATGGTAGTATAAAGAGTAGAAAAATCGAAGTATGCTGAGGCAATGGGTAAGACTGCTAGAGGATAGCTGTTCGAGAAGATCTTTAGAATTTTTTAGAATCCACATCTGATTGACGCCGCTAGTGGAGTAGACTTTATCACAGTAACTTTTCAGGCCATCTCTGACTTGCACGCGGAACCAGCTCGGTATTTTGCATGCAGAATTCTTATGAAATAAGTAATCTCATATATAATTATAAGCTTGGTTCCGAATGCAAGGCAAGGTTAAAGCCCAGTTCGAATATACCCCATCTCGATTATTTTTCCATAGGCTCAATGTTAATTGCCATGAAGTGGGGTATTGTCGTAGTGTAAATTTTGACAATCATTTTGAACATTTTATCAATTTCATAAATTCAATTTCGATATTTTAAAATTTAATTTGTTAGGTTAATATTCTGGGTAACACCTGTCGCTAATTAGAATTATGGTTTCGGCGCTGTTTATTTAATTAACATTTGATTTAATTGACTTAATTCTTGTATGAGTGATTGTTGTCCGCATGTCAACATTTGGTGACATATTCAGTATTACTCGGATTAGGGTATAAATTCAGGAACAAATCTTAAGAAAGATAATTCGGATACTCGAATCAATATTGTGCGGACCCCGTATGAACGTAATTGACTCAGATTTGTGCAGGATTTTCCCGTATTGTTTTATTATTGGATTACCAGAAGATCAGTGACTTTGTTTGTTATATGTAAAATTTTGTTGGTTATATGCTTTATTAATAGAACATTTATCCTAATTCGGAGTTCATCGTTTTTCAAACTACCAGCTAGTTCCCCCGTAATTTCACGTTACGATAAGTATTATAAATGAGCTTATTTTAATAGAATGAAGCAATGGTTTGAAAAAATTCACATTTAGTCAAAAACTGCAAATGTTCTAGTGTTGAAATATATCAAAGAAATTATGTTTCTACTAAATTTATTTTTTGTTAAATCACTGGGCCGATTTTTTGTCAAATCAGTGTGCCGATTTACTCCTTGAAACACGTGTACAGCATAACGAAATTAACAATTTTATGCAACTGCGTTTTTTTTTTTTTTTTTCCTTTTTTTTTT
>MJUU01009265.1:13391-41131 GCA_002080025.1 Modiolus philippinarum
AGCAAATTCAACCAAACTTTACAGGACTGATGTACTGATGGTCCTGAACAAAGATTGCTCATTTCCTTCTGATCTGATAAAAAACATGGCTGCCAGCACGGAAGATAATTTAACATTTGCCCTATGGGAAATTCACATTTTCATCTTCTCCTCTGAAACAACTGATGCAAATTCAACCAAACTTTACAGGAATGATGTATGTAAGGTCCTTTACAAAGATTGCTCATTTCCTTCCGATCCGATAAAGTACATTGCCCCCAGCTCGGAACTTAGGTTTTACATTGGACCCTATGGGAGAATTCACATTTTCTTCTTCCCCTCTGAAACCACTGAAGCAAATGCAACCAAACTTTACAGGAATGATATACGAAAGGTCCTAAACAAAGATTGCTCATTTCGTTCCGATCTGATAAAAAACATGGCCGCCAGCACGGAACATAGTTTAACATCGGCCCTATGGGAAATTCACATTTTCATCTTCTCCTCTGAAACCACTGAAGCAAATTCAACCAAACTTTACAGGAATGGTGTATGGAAGGTCCTTTACAAAGATTGCTCATTTCGTTTCCATCCAATAAAAAACATGGCTTCCAGCGCGGATCTAAGGTTTAACATTGGACCCCATGGGAAAATTTACATTTTCCTCTTCTCCTCTGAAACCGCTGAAGCAAATTCAACCAAACTTAATTGTTCAGCATTTTGTCAGGTGAGCGATACAGGCTCAGTGTCTGAGCCTCTAGTTATCTGAAAAATATAATATCCATGATGTCTTTATTGGGACAATTCAATGCAAATATATTTCAACGAAAAATAAATGAATTCAGAGTTGTCACCAAATACATCCTTACATCATCTTCCTATATATAGTTTGTTGAATATTTTTCAAAAGACGTCGGTAGAAAACTGATGTTAATTTACATAAATCAAAGTCAGTTGAAATGGCAACACTGATGAAACAGAAATACAAAGACATGAGACATATACAACTGTAATACATGTTGCTGTGTATTGTGAAATTTTAATCTTTTGATTTTTCAGACAAAAATATGATGTAAAATTGTTTGATTGAAGTAGAATCAAAATAACAGTGCATTATCTGAATGCCTGAGGGTGCCAATTTTGTTTTAACAATTAAAAATATTATATATAAGTTCAGCATTAAACTGCATTTCAGGTTTTCAACAAAAGTACATGTACTGTTATTTCTTAATTGACATAGGCAGACAGAGCCGATAAAGCACCAGACTGACACGTTCAATTTTTATTTTTTGCAGCTTTAAACCAAAAATATCCAGACAGAGTATCAGAAAGTGCTAAATATTACTCAAGTTTTAATACACAACAAGATTTTACTAAGAAACCAATTGACAAAAAGTTAGATGATTCTGATGTCAAGGAACACCATAAGTCATGTAAGTTTCAATTGTTTTAGTGTTTTGAAATGTGAAGTTATATGATATTGTTCTTGAAATGACAATTTATCATCATAGTTTAACATATGGCACCGTTGAAACCTAGCTGGTTTGAACAAAATATGACCTGACTCATAACCATGGCATTTACACTTAAAAATTGTCAATTATTTATTAAGCAATTTGGACCCTTTTAGTGAAGATAAAGATATATAAAAGGTGATACATCAATTTATTTTCTGAAACAATTTCTTAAACATTGTTTACTTTAAAAATAGAACATGCAAGGAAAACCATTTGACCAATAGTCCATATCCGACCTATGGTATTAGGGTTTACCAGACTTCTTTTCAATACGTCACTGTATAGAAAACATAACTTCATATAGCCTAAAAAGTCATGAAGTTGGTCAAATGGGGCGGGGACACGTTTGTGACGTAGGGCGGACAAACAATAACTTGTGTATCTGAATACCAGAACTCTAATAAGGTCTATTGGAATCAGACTTGGTCACAATAGTCAGTGGAAATTGCCTTTAAAATATTTGCACTCTGTTCAAGATTGCTGTTTGATGGAAATTATAATTTTAACATTGGACCCTATGGAATCACTTTCAGAGATCTACTCTGAAACAACTGTGCCAGTTGAACCAAACTAGGTCATAATATTCCTTGGGTGGTTTACCTTAGAATAGTTTCCAGCTTGTCTACACCTAATTAAAGATAGCCACTAGCAAGGAAGAAAATTTAACACAGTATCTATTGGGAAAATTCATTCATAATTCTTCTCTGAAACTACTTGCCCAATCTGAAGCAAACTTTTTCACAATAGTAGATTGGTGGTCTCCTTTAAAAATTGTGTCCTTTCGAATCAACATATGGCTTGATTATGATTAGGGAGTAGGTTAATGTGAATTCTAATGCAACATTTATATAACGGAAGGTTTTGATTGGTCAAAACTGACCCGTCAATTCCACCATCTACACACCTGGGACAAAGTAGGTTACCTGTTTAGTCTGGTTCCTAATATTGTTACAAATTCATGAGTAAAAGATAGAACATGAAATTGATTATTTGCTTTAGAATCGCAATATCAGTACCTTATTTAAATACCAGAGGGCGTCAGTCTTGATTTGACGATAAAAGTATCCGTTTACAGGCTCCGATATGCGTTGCCTATAAACTGCATTTTGACCGTCAAATCTACGATTGACGCCCTCGGGTATTCAAATAATGTACTGTTATTGCTTAATTGAAAAGGAACTTGGTAAGAATGATTCAATGCATGGGTGGGTGTTTATTGGTGTTATGGTCCAAATAAATGATTAAGGCTCTAAATTTACAAGGTATATAAGAATAACCCTGTCTGTTTGTATGTGTGTCTTGTAAACATAGGAAGGAACCCTTTATGTGAATGTGCATGAGGGAATATAACTATTGTTTGACACCATGGAGGGGAGATAATCTTACTTTTGACTTTGCATTTATTTCCTTTGCACATTAGTGTACAGATGTGCATGAAGGAATATAATTATTGTCAAGTACCAAGAAGTGGAGATAATTTGACTGATATCCTTGTGTGGATTTGCAACAGTCACAACCTAGTTTTTATAGAATTTAAAAATCAGATGACCCTGAAAGTCTATAGAAAATTCTTTGAAAAAACTACCATTCTTGCATTTGTTTACAAAAACAATAATAATTCTTACCCACATGACTCATTCATGTTCTTTTGTGTTTGTATTTATCAGGCAATAGATTTATGTAATACATTGGGATTATAGATCATGTATAATTAAAGATGATTTAATTTTGAATCTAAGCCATTTTCTAATTGATAAAAATGTTTGGGTGTATTTTAAATAATCTTAATGTTCAAGACCTGAAGTTACAAAAGGTCATCCAGGGGGTAAAAAATCAAGGTTATAGCATTTTAATGACAAAAGGTATTTTGGGTTTATTGACTCACAGACTGAATATTTGACTCTTTTCATTTTATATTATCTGTTTTGCAGATTATTTAATCTGAAGAGTAAGAAATTAAGTTAATGGTTTACCAGTAATAAATCCAAAATAGCTGTTCCTAAAATGAACTACTGCTTATATATATATGGAAAATTTTTAATAAAATATCTGTTTTGATCTAGATACAGAACAGCCTGTAATATCTAACAACAACCTGAGTTCTCCAAATACACAAAACCAAGATGACACAGGATATATCCATGCTGCCACCATGCTAGAGTTATCAATGGATGAGAATTTAGATGTTGAAAAAGATGAAATAACAAGAGAGAAGCAACTAGTGAAGGATAAAGACATATTACCTCCCCCTGCTAGGCGTGGTGCTAAAAATAACTCCCTGTCTTTAGTTCCAGAAACTGGAAACAGTGTAACAGAAATGTCTGATAGTGGTCAAGTAGAACTTAATTCATTCTTGTTACAGCAAGTTAAGAATGACTTAGATTCAGAAGTCAGTGGAGAACCAGAAAAGAATATACCAGTTAATGGTAAGATATTTATAAAGATTTTATACTCCTACCTTATAAAGGTCAGGGGTATATAGGATTTCATTTTCACCGTTATCAGTTTTCCATAGTTATTGCCCTTAAAATAATTAAAATTTGCAAATTTTATGGTTTCTGGATGACAACTTGAATTTGTTTTAAAATTTGTGATCACATTACTAACTACAAAATGCAGTTAATTATAAAGTTAATTTCATCATTAAAAAGACTTCGAATTGAATTTTCATTGTTATCGGATTTTAGTTTCCAGAGTTAATGCCCTTGAATTCTGCAAAATTTGTGAAGTTTATGGTACAGATGAAAACTTGAGTTGCTTCATAATAAAGTACTAACTTTAAAATACAGGTGAAGTTGTATTAACCATGTTTGAATTTTGCTTTTCAGAGTTGTTGCCCTTGATTTACACAATATATGTACTTTTTTATGTTTTCCGGATGTTAACTTGTGGGTTTGCCTTGAAATAATTTTTTAAAAATTTTGTGAACATGTAACTAACTACAAAATACAGGTCAAGTCTGATTTTCAGCATGACTAGATTTTACTTTCCTGAATTAAGCAAAATCTGTAAATTTTGTGGGTTTTTAACCCCCTCGGAAACCCTTCAATATTTCTCAATGTAATTTTATATGCATATTAATAATAATAATAATAAACATAAGAACTTGTACATCTCCTATTTTCAGATTGATTCATTGATTTTTTAAAAAGTTATAGCATTTTTGGGATTTACCGACTTAGAATTTATATTGAAAAAATTCGTCCGAAGCTTATCTCAGAAAACCTTCTGATTTTTTTTGTCAGAATGCATATTATCATATAAACATGTGCACTTGTTATCTTCAGATTGATTTATTAAGTTTTGAAAAAGTTACGGCTACTTCAATATTTTTGTACTTAAGTACCAATATGGGAAATTTTTGTCTGGAAGCAATCTCAGACCCCCTTATAATATCTTTTTCAAATTTTGCCATAGTGTGTAGTACCTAATGAACCTATACACCTGTTATTTCAGACTGATTCATCAAATTTTGAGAAAGTTATTGCAACTTTGATGTTTTGAACTTTGTATATTTTCTGGAAATGAGGGGGAGGTATATCATAGTGTTCATACTTGTATTGTGTCCACACTTGTATTGTGTCAGCACACACAAATTTTGCACTTACCATATTGATTCAGGATTCAATGAGCGGGGGGGGGGGGGGGGTACAACAGCTCTAGTTAGAGTTTACTTTGAAATTTTTAAATATTTTGTAAAAATGTTATTGATTACAAAATGCAGATCAAGTTTGGTTTTCTTTGTACTTGGATTTTATGTCTGTAATTTTTCCTGTTTCCAGTTGATAACTTCAGAACAACTTGTAGATATTTTCATAATTATGCCCCCGTGATGAAAAGTCGGGGCATATTGTTTTACTCCTGTCCATCCGTCCTTCCGTCCGTCCGACCGTCCGAGGGGGGTACATGGTTTGTCTGCACAACTCCTCCTACAGTTTTCATGCTAGACAGTTTTTATTTTGCAGATCATTTGTACATATATTGAAGATGTGCATGTGGTAAGGATTTTGATTTTGGTTAATTTTTGTCAAAATTATATATTGTTGAACTTAGTCATTTTTGGTGATTTAGTAATAGAGGGTACATAGTTTGTCCGCACAACTCCTCCTACAGTTTTGATAGTAGGATGTTTTTATTTTGCAGATAATTT
Organism: Modiolus philippinarum; assembly: GCA_002080025.1. NCBI lineage: Eukaryota > Metazoa > Mollusca > Bivalvia > Mytilida > Modiolidae > Modiolus > Modiolus philippinarum. The sequence goes on from MJUU01009265.1 coordinate 19,038, forward strand.
GTACTTATTATGAAAATGTGCATGTGGGAAGGATTTTGATTTTGATGCATTTTTGGAAAAAATACACATTTTTGAACTTAATTATTTATTGGATGAATCATTAATAAATTATTTATTGGATGAATCATTAATAGAGGGTACACAGATTGTCCACACAACTCCCCCTACAGTTTTGATACTAGGAAGCTTTTATTTTGCAGTTCATTGTCCCCCGCTGCAACGCGACGGAAGGACATGGTAATGGTCTGTGTCCGTGCGTTCGTCCGTCCGTGTGTCTGTGTGTCACGTTTTTTGTGGCCTCAACTCCTGAGAAACCTCTGGTTAGAATTCATTCAAATTTTACAGGATTGTTAGTCACCATAAGTACTAGATCATATTGCATCGCCATTTTGATTCGTCGAATTTTGTGGGAGTTATGGGACTTTGATTATTTCCACATTGTTATACAATGGCAAATCTTGTGGACCCAACTCCTCAGAAACCGCTGGTCAGAATTCATTCAAATTTTACATGATTGTTGGTCACCATTAGTACTAGATCATATCGCATCGCCAGTTTGATTCGTCAAATTTTGTGGGAGTTATGGGACTTTGATTATTTCCACATTGTTATACAATGGCAAATCTTGTGGACGCAACTTCTCAGAAACAGCTAGTCCGAATTCATTCTAATTTTACAGGATTGTTAGTCGCCATATGTACTAGATCATATCACATCGCCATTTTGATTCAACAAATTTTACGGGAGTTATGGGACTTAATTTACTTAATGCATACTACAACATAGGAAGACTTTGTGGACACATCTCGTCATAATTCAATTCAGGGATTTTGCTTAAATTTTGCTTGACTGTTTGCCACCTTATGCAGTAGATCATATCCTGCAGCCATTTTGATTCTCAAAATTGTGCATGAGAAATGGGACTTTATCGACTTTACTGCAGCAGGGGGGGGGGGACATAGCTACGTGTAGCAATCTTGTTTGTACCTATATTAAAGATGTGCATGTGGTATATATTTTGATTTCCGTACATTTTTTTTCACAAATATACATTGTTAAACTTTTAATTTTTTGTTGATTTCGTAATAGTAATAGAGGGTACATAATTTATCTGTGCAACCTAGAATAACATGTGTTTAGCGGGGGCATCATATGTGTCTTACAGACACAAATATTACTAAAAAATCCTAATTTGATTCAACCTTGCGTGGGGGCATGTCATCCTCTAGTCTTATCATGTAGCTAATCATAAAATACATGTCAGGATAGATTTTCCTTTTGCTTTTTAAGGCAGGTTCTCTGCCTTCTAGCTGTCGGGTAAAAGCCATCTTGAAAAAAGTCTGTCTCAACCAGACTCTTACATTAAGGAGACTATATGAAAAGAATCGGAATGATCCAGACTATCGTTAAAAACGCGTACGGCTTACCAGTTATTCATACGAAGGCACAAAAAATAATCCATTCATGTGGCGATACAGTGTCCATTTCATGATCAACTACATCGTTTTATGTGTTTATTGTATTTATTTAATATCTTTTAAGAGATACTTTGCTTTTTTAATCTCAGAGCACTTAAACTGACATTCGAAATTCAGGATTCGGTTCATTCATAAAAATTTCCTGTGGCGCGCAGTTTTTATGAATGGATACATAGTAACTTCTAGTTTCGCTGTTGTAACCAGAGTTGTTAACCCTCCCGGTCTCACCGTGAGGCTACCGGTTTTTAGCAGCCGGTCTCACGTCTACCGATATGCCTCTGAAAGCTCCCGATATTAAAATTTTCTCTCAAAAATATTTTTCCGTTACACCGGAAGTAAGTATTGGCTGTTCCAATCACACCCTGCGAGGTAAACAAAGGCTGTTCCATTCACATTCCGCCTAACCAGATTACGCGAGAACACGAATCAGCTGTGTATTAACGACAAAATGGCGTCGCCTCCGCAAAAAGGGTAGATACAATTCAAAATTCCAAAATAAATGGATAAAAGAGATGGACTTTTTGAGCAAGAGTGATAAATATATACACGCAGTGTTTCTGTTGTGTGGCATAACCTTTGCCTTAATGCACGGAGGATGAATTGATGTTGTTCGCCATAGAGAAACAGAGGGACACAAACGTAGTGCTCGACTTCGGACTCAAAATGCTGAAATTCTGTTTACATTATTCACAGTAACTTCGGTGTTTTGTTATTTGTAGCTGAGCACAACCTACCATTCTCAGTAGCTTGCACTGATGAGAAATAAGTTGTAGAAATGCCCATATGTAGATAGTAAATTTACAGTGACTTCGTTATTGAGTTATTTAATCATATGCAAAAATAATGAAACTTAAGAACTAGATGACTTGACAGAGGAAGTGACAAAATTGGAAATATCAACATTAATTAAGCCACCGAGTGTCACACTTGTACTCGGGCTTGTACTTTGGAATACTTACATGTACGTATACCAACAAAGAGGAGCAAGACAATGAAATGTAAATAAATAGAGTTTTAAATAAATTGCCAGCAACCCATATAAAAACTGAAAAGACAACCTAAACCGGGAAGGAAAATTTCGGATTTTAATTCTTGAAAAAATTAAATGTCAAGATTTTAGCAAAAAAGTAATAATTACAGAACTTCTGGAATACCCAGGAACCTGCCTTAACAGCATTCCATGCTTTGATTAGAAATAATGCAATTCTGTAATTTTGTTGTTTTCACATAATTATACCCCCACCCACCATCAACCCCACCAACCCACCCCATGTGGATACATCATGGGAAGACGATGTGTCACGTACCAAATTTAGGTCACTGTGACCTTGACTTTGACCTTTGACCTTTGACCTTTATGATAGTAAAACCATGTGCATTTCGTGTCCGGAGCAGAACTTTTGTACCGTAGCACCTAGGATTATCAAACTTGGTGTGTGAATGCATCATGGGAAGGTGATGTGTCACGTACTTAATTTTGGTCACTGTGACCTTGACTTCGACCTTTGACCTTAATGATAGTAAATCCTTGTTCATTTTGTGTCAAGAGCTTGGTTAAATCATCTTTGTATCCACCGAATAATATATTATTTAATGTATTACCCTTAAAATGAAGTACCAGATATGAACTGATTGGAATAAAACCTGTTACTTCAGTCCTGATAGGCTTTATTAGGGCGCGGGTGCCCTATAGTTTTCACTTTGTCCATCTGTGTGTCCGTCCGTCCGTCCATCTGTCCATCAACAATTTTTTCCATCACAGATTTCTTGGCTTCTACTGGAGGGAATGATTTGAAATTTGATCTGAAGCTTGGAAATGATGAGTTGTATTGTGTAAGCAATTTTCAAGTTTGTCTGCATCAACTTCCTGTTAGCCTATACGTTGATTTTTTACTATAAACCAAATTTTCCGTCACAGATTTCTTGGCTTCTACTAGAAGGAATGATTTGAAAATTGGTCTGAAGCTTGGAAATAATGACTTGTATTGTGTAAGCAATTTTCCAGTTTGTCGGGCACCCACTCCCTGTTTGCCGATACTTTAAATTTTTACTAAAAACCCAAAATTCTGTTTTTACTAAAAACCCAAATTTCCGTCACAGATTTCTTAGCTTCTACTGGAGGGAAAGATTTGAAATTTGGTCTGAAGCTTGAAAATGATAAGTTGTATTGTGTGAGCAATTATTAAGTTTGTCGGACATCCACTTCCTGATTGCCGATACTTTGATTTTTTACTATAAACCAAATTTTCCGTCACAGATTTCTTGGCTTCTACTGGAAGGAATGATTTGAAATTTGGTCTGAAGCTTGGAAATGATGAGTTGTATTGTGTAAGCAATTTTCAAGTTTGTCAGACATCCACTTCCTGTTTGCCGATACTTTGATTTTTTACTATAAACTTAATTTTCCGTCAACGATTTCTTGGCTTTTACTTGAGGTAATGATTTGAAATTTGGTCTGAAACTTGGAAATGATGAGTTGTATTGTGTAAGCAATTTTCAAATTTGCCAGGTGCCAATACTTTAAATTTTTACTAAAAACCCTAATTTCCGTCACAGATTTCTTGGCTTCTAACGTAATTAATTATCTAAAATTTTGTCTGAAGCTTAGAAATAATGAGTTGTATTGTTTAAGCAGTTTTCAAGTTTGTCGGGCACCTACTTTTTATTTGACAATACTAAAAATTTTTTTCTGAAAACCCAAATTTCTGTCACAGATTTCTTGGCTTCTACTAGAGGGAATGATTTGAAATTTGGTCTGAGGCTTGGAAATGATAAGCTGTAGTGTGTAAGCGGTTTTCAAGTTTGTAAAACGTCCACTTACTGCCAATACTTTTTACCGTGAACCAAATTTTGGTCATAAGATTGGTTTACTTGTATTGGCTTGAATGATTTTTTGCTAAGAAATGATAGGGTTTGGTAAAACTTCAAAAAATTACTACATCCAGCAAATTATTGTATCAACACATTTGTGTGTCAAACAGAATTTGAATCCACACTTACCTGAAATTGAGTTTTGCCCCAAGTTTCAGGATCGAAATTGTGGGGCCCTTCCGACAATGCCAGTTTCGACATGCTCTAGTTTCTTGGATTTACTTTCCAATTACCATGTGGCTGAAGGTCAAACTTCAAAATGACACGCCTTGGTACTCAAATGCAGTTGCGGGAGGTATTAGTCTGGCTTTGCCGACAGCTCTAGTTTGAGATTACTAACTAACTAAAATACAGGTGATGATTTTCACCATGATCTGATTTTTGCATTCCAGAGTTATTACCCTTGAAATCTGCAAATTTTATGGTTTCTGGATGAAGAATTAATTTTGTTTTGAAATAGATTTTAAAAATTTTGTGAACATGTTACTTACTATAAAATACAGGTCAAGTCGGATTTTTATACAAGTTAAATTCAATTTTCATGATGATTTGTTTCCACAGTAATTGCCCTTGAAGTAAACAAAATTTGGAAGTTTTATTATTGTTTTGGAATGATAAGTTGAGCTGTGGATTGTAAAGTTACTTCGGACATGCTTGACTAAATCTGCTAAAAAATATTTAGGGCAATAAAATTTAAGAGTTTGATTATCAGTAATGATTATCAATTACAGAATTTGAAAATATGACTGTTGAAGACACAGATTCATCAGAGGAAGATGAGAACGAAGTGAAGGAAATTTTAGATCTGAGGAGTTATCAGCAAGAACTAGCAGCACCAGGGCTACAGGGTAAAAACTGCATAATAGTAGCTCCTACAGGAAGTGGTAAAACTCATGTAGCGCTCAAAATAATGCAGGTCAGTTGTTATTCAACACTCAGTGCAGTGTCTTTTAACTTGATGATTTCAGATATGTTGTGTTATCAAGAATTGGTTCTATGTTATATACACAGCATGGGCTCACAGATTTGTTTTTTCAGTCAAACTTTACTTTGAACTTCTTTTATTACTTTCACATTATAATGGAAATAGCAGCATTGTTTATAAAATTTCATTACATCAGTATATAATGGTCAGAGGTGTTGATTTATATGCACTTCTGACACATAAAGTAGAATAACTTGACAACAGCAGAATTGTTAATTGCTGATTTCAAAAGACAATGCAGTTATCACTAAGTGTACTATTGATGTTAACAAACTTTATTTTTGGAGTGTGATTAAAATTTGATAATTTAACGACATCAAAATTCTGCAATAGTCTCATCCTCAACAAATCCACAAAAAAAGTGTGATTTCTGTGTTCAAAGTTGATGAAAACAGTGTACTTTTACATTTGTGTAAAAAGTAGGATAACAGCAGTGTACTTTTACATTTGTGTAAAAAGTAGGATAACAGCAGTGTATTTTTACATTTGTGTAAAAAGTAGAATAACAGCAGTGTACTTTTACATTCTTATGGGAACTCTGCATTATATCAAAACCAAACCAGTTCCACTATCAGTTGACACTATCAAAGTTTTTTTGGTCAAAGTTTTTGACGATTTTTTTATAGTGTCAACAGTCAAAGAAAACTTTGATCAAAAACTTGGAAGGACTTTGATGGAATAGAAACCCATCCTATTTTTCTTCAAACTTTGATGGACTTTGATGGGAATTAACCAATCAAAAAGTAGTTTTGAGATGATGCAAATAACTAAATACCGAAGTTACTGTAAATTTATTTTCTGCATATGCGCATTTCGACAACTTATGTCTCTTCAGTGCAGATAAAATCTAAACGTTTGGAAGACCCTTTTGTTTACAAAACAATAGCACATGGCTAAAAAGATAAAAAAAATAAAATGACAATATCAAGCAAATTTACAGAAAATTTTGTAGACGATTGTCATGATCTATTCTGAAATGACTTGTGGTCATACAGAAATTTTTCAACAAAACTGGTCAAGATATACATTTACCTTTTCTTACTGAACTAGTTCTGTAATCCTATTCTTATTCTACAGTTTGCTTTTTCCACTTGATAATTCCTATACAGCATTTTTATGCATAGGAGCCAAAGTAAATGTGCAGTATATTTAATCTTCTTGAAAAATTGGTGTCATTTGTTGTCCCCCGCCGCAACGCGACGGAGGGACATAGTAATGGTCTGCGTCCGTGTGTCCGTGCGTCCGTGTGTCACTGTTTTTGTGGGCGCAACTCCTCAGAAACCGCTGGTCAGAATTTATTCAAATTTTACAGGATTGTTAGTCTCCATTAGTACTAGATCATATCGCATCACCATTATGATTGGTCAAATTTTGTGGGAGTTATGGGACTTTGATTATTTCCACATTGTTATACAATGGCAAATCTTGTGGATGCAACTCCACAGAAACTGCTGTTCAGAATTTATTCAAATTTTACAGGATTGTTAGTCATCATTAGTACTAGATCATATCGCATCGCCATTTTGACTCGTCAAATTTTGTGGGAGGTATGGGACTTTGATTATTTTCACATTGTTATACAATGCCAATCTTGTGGACGCAACTCCTCAGAAACTGCTGGTCAGAATTTATTCAAATTTTACAGGATTGTTATTCGCTATTAGTACTAGATCATATCGCATCGCCATTTTGATTTGTCAAATTTTGTGGGAGTAATGGGACTTTGATTATTTCCACATTGTTATACAATGGCAAATCTTGTGGATGCAACTCCTCAGAAACCCACTGGTCAGAATTCATTCAAATTCTACAGGAATATTAGTCACCATCAGTACTAGATCATATCACATCGCCATTTTGATTTGTCAAATTTTGTGAGAGTTATGGGACTTTGATTATTTCCACGTTGTCATACAATGGCAAATCTTGTGGACTTAACTCCTCAGAAACCCACTGGTCAGAATTCATTCAAATTTTACAGGATTGTTAGTCACCATCAGTACTAGATCATATCGCATCGCCATTTTGATTCGTCAAATTTTGTTGGAGTTATGGGACTTTGATTATTTCCACATTGTTATACAATGGCAAATCTTGTGGACGCAATTCCTCAGAAACTGCTGGTCAGAATTCATTCAAATTTTAGAGGATTGTTAGCCACCATTAGTACTAGATCATATTGCATCGCCATTTTGATTTGTCAAATTTTGTGGGAGTTATTGGACTTTGATTATTTCCACATTGTTATACTATGGCAAATCTTGTGGACGCAACTCCTCAGAAAATGCTGGTCAGAATTCATTCAAATTTTATAGGATTGTAAGTCACCTTTAGTACTAGATTATATCGCATTGCCATTTTGATTCGTCAAATTTTGTGGGAGTTATTGGACTTTGATTATTTCCACATTGTTATACAATGGCAAATCTTGTGGACGCAACTCCTCAGAAACCGCTGGTCAGAATTTATTCAAATTTTACAGGATTGTTATTCGCTATTAGTACTAGATCATATTGCATCGCCATTTAGATTTGTCAAATTTTGTGGGAGTTATGGGACTTTGATTATTTCCACATTGTTATACTATGGCAAATCTTGTGGACGCAACTCCTCAGAAACCGCTGGTCAGAATTCATTCAAATTTTATAGGATTGTTAGTCACCTTTAGTACTAGATCATATCACATCGCCATTTTGATTCGTCAAATTTTGTGGGAGTTATTGGACTTTGATTATTTCCACATTGTTATACAATGGCAAATCTTGTTGACGCAACTCCTCAGAAACCACTGGTCAGAATTTATTCAAATTTTACAGGATTGTTAGTCGCCATATCACATCACCATTTTGATTTGACAAATTTTCGGAAGTTATGGGACTTTATCGACTTAATGCATACTACAACATAGGAAGACTTTCTGGACACATATCGTCATAATCCAATTAAGTAATTTTGCTGAAATTTTGCTCGCCTGTTTGCCACTTAATGCAGTTGATCATATCCTGCCTCCACTTTGATTGGCAAAATTTTACCTGAGAAATGGGACTTTATTGACTTTTCTGCAATGGCAGGTGACATAGCTAGGCGTAGCAATCTTGTTTACCTGTAAACACAATTCCCCGCCTTTTCTCTGACAAGTAACTGGAAAAACTTTGATAGTGTCAAAAAATGAACAGACAACTTTGACCAAGAAAACTTGGGCCAAGTTTTCTTTGATCAACTTTTTGATGGAAACTTTGATAGTGTCAATTGTATGAGTGTTTGTGTAAACATTTTACCGTTTCTTGTTCTTTGTTTGTATAATGGTATGATCACAGGAGACAGATCCTTTTTAGCTCATCTGACCCGAAGGATCAGTGTGAGTTATTGACATCACTTGGCATCCGTCGTCTGACGTCCATCGTAGATCTTCCGTCTGTTTACTTTTCACATTTTCATCTTCTCCTCTGAAACCTATGAAGCAAATTCAACCAAACTTTACAGGAATGATGTATGTAAAGTCCTTAACTAAGATTGCCCATTTAGTTCTGATCCGATAAAAAACATGGCCCCCAGCGCGGAACTTAGGTTTAACATTGGACCCTATGGGAAAAATCACATTTTCATCCTCTCCTCTGAAACTGCTAAAGCAAATTTAAACAAACTTTACAGAAATGATGTACTAAAGGTCCTTAACAAAGACTGCTCATTTCGTTTGGATCCGATAAAAAACATGGCTGCCAGCACAGAACTTAGTTTAACATTGGACCCTAAGGGAAAATCACATTTTCATCTTCTCCTCTGAAACCACTGAAGCAAATTCAACCAAACTTTACAGGAATGATGTATGGAAGGTCCTTTACAAAGATTGTCATTTCGTACTGATCCGATAAAAACCATGGCCGCCACCGCAGAACTTGGGTTAAACATTGGACCCTATGGGAAAAATCACATTTTCATCATCTCCTCTGAAACCACCGAAGCAAATTCAACCAAACTTTACAGGAATGATGTACTTAAGGTCCTTCATGAAGATTGCTCATTTCATTCCAAACGGATAAAAAACATGGCCGCCAGCACGGAACTTAGTTTAACATTGGATCCTATGGGAAAATCACATTTTCATCTTCTCCTCTGAAACCACAGAAGCAAATTTAACCAAACTTTACAGGAATGATGTATGGAAGGTCGTTTACAAAGATTGCTCATTTTGTTCTGATCCTATAAAAAACATGGCCACAAGTGCGGAACTTAGGTTTAACATTGGACCCTATGGGAAAAATCACATTTTCATTTTGTTCTCTGAAACACTGAAGCAAATTCAACCAAACTTTACAGAAATGATGTACCTAAGGTCCTTTATGAACATTGCTCATTTCATTCCAAACAGATAAAAACATGGCCGCCAGCAAGGAACATAGTTTAACATTGGACCATATGGGAAAATCACGTTTTCATCTTCTTCACTGAAACCCCTGAAGCAAATTCAACCAAACTTTACAGGAATGATGTATGGAAGGTACTTTACAAAAATTTTTCATTTCAGTTAGATCCGACAAAAAACATGGTCTCCAAAACACATTGGAGCCCGGTATGAGAAAACCATCCTTTTCATCATCTTCTCTGAAACTATTTAAGCAAATTTAACTAAATGCATGGAAAGTCCTCTTCAAAAGTTACTCATTTCAGTAGGATCAGACTAAAAACATGGGTGCTAATGGAGAACATAGCTAAACATTAAGACTCCATTGGTAAGAAACTTCATTTTTGGTCATGTGGCATAGAAGCATTGTGTCAGGTGAGCAATACATGCTCAGTCTCTGAGCCTCTAGTTTACAATCATTATACCCCCCGCAAACGAAGTTTAGGGAGGTATATAGGAATCACCCTGTCTGTCTGTCCGTCCGTCTGTCCGTCCGTCTGTCCGTCTGTCCACACTTCTTGTAAGCGCAACTCCTCTTAAACCACATGAAGGATATTGATGAAACTTTACACAAAGGAAGGACACTATATGGACGTGTGCATGAAGGAATATGATTAATGTCCGAAGCCAGGAAGGGGAGATAATTCAACTTTGACTTTGTGATGATTCTGTCTGCACAGATGACCTCGTAAGGGCAACTCCTCTTAAACCACTTAAAGGATTTAAATGAAGCTTTACACAAAAGAAGGACACTTTATGGAGATCTGCATAAAGGAATATAATTATTGTCCGAAGCCAGGAAGGGGAGATAATTCAACTTTGACTTTGCGATGATTCTATCTGCACAGATGACCTCGTAAGCGCAACTCCTCTTAAACCACTTGAAGGATTTAAATGAAACTTTACACAAAGGAAGGACACTATATGGACATGTGCATAAAGGAATATAATTATTGTCCGAAGTCAGGAAGGGGAGATAATTCGACTTTGACTTTTCATTGATTCCATCTGCACAGATAACCTCTTAAGCGCAACTCCTCTTAAACCGCTTAAAGGATTTAAATGAAACTTTACACAAAGGAAGGACACTTTATGGAGATCTGCATAAAGGAATATAATTATTGTCTGAAGCCAGGAAGGGGAGATAATTCAACTTTGACTTTTCATTGGTTCCATCCACACAGATAACCTCGTAAGTGCAACTCCTCTTAAATCACTTGAAGGATTTCAATGAAACTTTACACAAAGGCAGGACACTATATGGAGGTGTGCATAAAGGAATATAATTATTGTCCAAAGCCAGGAAGGGGAGATAATTTAACTTTGACTTTTCACTGGTTCCATCCGCACAGATAACCTCATAAGTGCAACTCCTCTTAAACCACTTCAAGGATTTTAATGAAACTTTACACAAGGGAAGGGCACTATATGGTGATGTGCATGAAGGAATAAAATTATTGTCCAAAACCAGGAGGGGAGATAATTCAATTTTTAGATTTTCATTGATTCTTTCTGCAATAATTTTTTGGATTTAGACAATTTTCAAAATAAATAATTCAAAGGGTACCTGGTAGATATTTTGAAATAAAGGTGTTGAAGAAAGCATGTTTTTCATTGTAATCCTTGAGAAAAGTGTCAGAGCCAAAAAAGGTGGATTTTATTTTTGTCGGATTTTGACAGAAAAGTTATTTCTGGAGGATTAAATCATTATGTCCATACTCATATTGTATCCACACTTCTACTCTGTCCAAACCCACCTAAATTTGCACTTACCATATTGATTCAGGGTTCAATTAGCGGGGGGTATATCTGGCTGCCATTCAGCGACAGCTCTTGTTTGATATGTATTTTGTACATAGTTATGTCTAAAATAATTTAGGGGTTTGGATTTCAAGGAGGCTGGGACATCCGTGTCCCATGGACACATTCTTTCATTTTTTGACAAAGTAAGATGACAGTAATATATATATTTTATAGAATATATCTTGTGCCTTTTTATGCCTTTTTATGCAGGAACATAATCTTAGGTTTAGTATTTGTTTACAACAAGTGCTTTCAGAAAGACATGAAGTTACATGACCTCGACCTAGTTTTTGCGGCCTAGTGACCAAGTTTTTGTGATGAGGTCAATTTTTCAATAATTTGTAATGCTGTATGGTTTATACATTGGCTTTTGTGTTAGTATGTCACATTTGGTCATAGTTATTTAAACCTTTACCTTAGTTTTATAGTCCAGATATCATGTAAATTTTTGTAATTTGTCAATTTATTTTTAGTACTTTTAAACAGTAAGCCATCTTTACTTGGCATGTAGGTTTGGCTAGTAAAATGGAGGAGCTATATAAATAATGATGAAGAATGTTTTTTGCTATTTTCTCTCCATTATATTGAGGTTTTGAGTTTTGTTTAATAAATCCAGCTAGTATTATATGATATTGTTCACATTTTACAGGAACACATGGCAAAGATAAGGGCCAGACGTCATCCAAAAGTTATTTTCTTAGTAGAACAAGCAGCACTGGCAAAACAGCAAGCAGGCATGTGTAAAAGATACCTACCGTACAAAGTTAAATTAATAACTGGGGAAGTACAGAGAAATGAAAGACAGAAGAGTTTCTCTGAATGGCTGGCAAAGTAAGTTTGTTTTGGTTACTTTCTATGAAGTGGTTTTTGTTAGCTCACCTGGCCAAAGGCCATGTGAGCTTTTGCCATCACTTGGCATCCGTTGTCCATCCATAAACTTTTACATTTAATCTTCTCTGAAACCACTGGGTCAAATGAAACCAAACTTCAAACAAATGTTCCTTGGCATGAGGATACTAAAGTTTGTGATTTTTGTGCAGATCGGAAAACCAACATGGCTGCTGTGGCTAAAAATAGAACATAGGGGTAAATTGTAGTTTTTGGCTAATAACTCAAAAACTGTTACAGATATCAAAAATCTGACATGAAGTAAAAATGATCAGCATGATGAGATCTACCCACTGTGCAATTCTGAAGAAAATCTGAAAACCCATCTCGGAGTTATAGCCCTTTTTCCACTAAATTTTCAAAATTTTTGCATTTTTTATTTCAAAAAGTGTAACAGATAGAGGTCAAGTGTAAATTGCAAAAATGTTCAGCATATCAAGATCTACCCATCCTGAAATTTTGAAGAAAATCCATAAACCCTTGTAGGAGTTATTGCCCTTTTTTCACAGAATTTTGAAAATTTATTTTATTTTTCATCTTTTATTTCCAAAACTATAGAAGATGAAGGTTAAGTGTAAATTAATGAAATGTTTGCCATACTGTGGCGACTTCAAAACTGATGCTGAAAATTGTTCCTTGACTGCCATTTTCAAAAACCAAAAAAGGATTTTACTCGGAAATTACAAACAAATGCTGACTTGATTACTCAATGAAATTTGGTTTCCAAATAGATATTGATGTTGCGAATTCAATAACTGGTGTTGAAAATTGTTGGTTGACCGCCATTTTCAAAATGGCCACCAAAAAAGGCGGGAAAATTCAACATTGTCCGATTTCAATGACATTTGGTTTCCAAATTGGTCTTGATGTCGCAACTTCAAAACTGATGTTAAAAATTGTTCATTGACTGCCATTTTTAAAATGCCCGCTTAAAAAGGCGGGAAAACTCAACATTGTCCGATTTCAATGAAATTTGATTTCCAAGTAGATATTGATGTTGCGAATTCAAAACCGATGTTGAAAATTGTTTGTTGGCTGCCATTTACAAAATGAAGTCTCGACTTCAAAACTTATGTCGGAAGTAGTCCGTTTTTTGTCAAAAAAGCCCAACAAAGAAATATAGTAAAACATGATCAGACTTTAAAAACAGTTCAAGATATTGGAAGTGTTTGAGCTACGAAAGTTTGAGAAACTGAAAATCAACTGTATAATTCACAATTTTACCTTGATTGTGGCAACTGAAAGCCAGGTGAGCGATACAGGCTCCTGGGAGCCTCTGGTTTTGGTTACTTTCTATGAAGTAGTTTTTGATGAAGTATAAGCGGGAAGTGGTATTAGCCTTCTTAAGTAAGTTGTTAACAGGGATTTTGGCAAAAAAAGTGCAAGTGAAAATTGGCAAAGATGTGGAGCGTGAAGCAGGAACCACTGAAAAAAGAGCCCTTGAAAAGGAAAAGGTGGTTTCTTTAAGAGTCTTTGTAAAATATTTTCCCGCTCGGGAACTCGAAAAATGAGGAAAAATTGACATGATTTTGGGAAAGAGACCCCCATTGAGACTTACTATGATTGACTGGCAGAGTAAGTTTGATTTTGGTTACTCTTTCTCTGAATGGCTGGCAAAGTAAGTTTGTTTTTATAAATTTGACAGAGTAAGAACGTTTGTGTAGCTGTCATACATGGAGAACAACAAAATAAAAATAAATAATAAACAAAATCTAAAAAATATTTTCGGGTGACTAGCTGCTGAATTGGGTGATCGTTTTGTCGAACATTTATGTTCTGTTAAAAATAAACTAGATTGCCCAGTCAGCAATCATTTTTGTCTTCCTGGACACAGCCAACATGATCTACAGGTCAATGTTCTAACTAAAGTGAAGGGAGGTCATGACCATAGACGTGTGCTTGAACAGCAAATCATCCATTGCCTTGGTACAGTACGCCCCAGAGGAATAAATGTTTAACAGAATGCTGTAGATTAGATATCGTTTTTAGTTCGCCTCAAGGAAGTTGAGGGGGACTATTGGAGTACCCCGGCGTCCTCGTCCGCGTCCACGTCTTCCTCCGCGTCCGTGTCTGCATTTGGGTATATATTTTAGTAACTATGCAGTGTAGGGTCATCAAACTTTGCATGCAGGTGCATCTTGGGTTAACTCACAGCCTCCAAGAAAATTAGGTCTCTCTGACCTATATTTTCTGCTAGAGTGGCTTGCATTCAAATTGACATTTTAGTTCATATCTCAGTTACTATACATAGTACAATAATCTAACTGTGCATGTGCATGCATCTTTGATGGTAGGTCAGCATCCAGGCTAAATTAGGTCACTTTGACCTATATTTTCCACATGAGTGACTTACATTCAAGTTTATGTCCGAGTTCAGATCTCAGTCACTGTATATTGTAGGATCATCTAACCTTGCTTTTGCATGCATCTCTGATGGTAGGTCAGCATCCAGGCAAAATTAGGTCACTTTGACCTATATTTTCCGCATGAGTGACTTACATTCAAGTTTACGTCCAAGTTCAGATCTCAGTCACTGTACATGGTAGGATTATCTAACCTTGCTTGTGCATGCATCTCTGATGGCAGGTCAGCATCCAGGCAAAATTAGGTTACTTTGACCTATATTTTCCGCTTGAGTGACTTACATTCAAGTTTACTTCCGAGTTCAGATCTCAGTCACTGTACATTGTAGGATCATCTAACCTTACTTGTGCATGTATCTCTAATGGTAGGTCAGCATCTGGGCAAAATTAGGTCACTTTGACCTATATTTTCCGCTTGAGTGACTTGCATTCAAGTTTACGTCCGAGTTCAGATCTCAGTCACTGTACATGGTAGGATCATCTAACCTTGCATGTGCATGCATCTCTGATGGTAGGTCAGCATCCAGGCAAAATTAGGTCACTTTGACCTATATTTTCCGCTTGAGTGACATACATTCAAGTTTACGTCTGAGTTGAGATCTCAGTCACTGTACATGGTAGGATCATCTAACCTTGCATGTGCACGCATCTCTGATGTTGGGTCAGCATCCAGGCAAAAATTAGGTCACTTTGACCTATATTTTCCGCTTGAGTGACTTACATTCAAGTTTATGTCCGAGTTCAGATTTCGGTTACTGTACATGGTAAGATCATCTAGCCTTTGTATACATGCGTTAGGGATGGTACATGAGCACCCTTGCCAAATTGGGTCTCTGTGGCCATGTGCCATAACGAGGCGAACTTTGTAATCGTTGATTACCTATGTTTATGTTTACCAGTCAACAGTTGTTTATTTTTGGTCATATGTCAATTGGTTCAGAGTTTCTGCATATACACCTAATGTTAAAATTTTTTTCTATTTTTGTCATGCCTTTGATGTTCCAATTATAAGGTTTTGAGTTGGAGACGACATTAGTGACATGTGTCTCGGTCCACGGTGATGTACCTGTTTTCTTTTCACCCTTGCAAAAGGAGTTAACTTCGAAAATTTGGGCCTTGTCTTTCTTGTGCATACATTTTTTAGATTATAATTTTATTTCATACTTTCCATGTACGACAGCTACACAAATGTTCTTACTCTGTCTAATTTATGTTGCATTCAGCTGTCTCGCAACATAAATTTTTATTTTTAAGTTAGTTTTTTTTTTACTTGTATGAATTGCTAGCATTAGGAAGTTTGTAAGAGGTTACTTTCTCTGAATGGCTAGGAAAGTGAGTTTTTTTTGCTAATTTCTCTGAATGCCTAGCAAAGTAAGTTTGTTTTTGGTTACTTTCTCTGAATGGCTAGCAAAGGAAGTTTGTTTTTGGTTACTTTCTCTCAATGGCTAATAAAGAAAGTTTGTTTTTGGTTACTTTCTCTCAATGGCTTGCAAAGTAAGTTTGTTTCAACTTTTGCTGAATGGCTAATAAATAAAGTTGGTTTTAGGACTTAGCCATTTTTCCCTTTAATACAAGTGGGGGTAAACCTAGCACGACAACGCGTGCAACCTCATGTTGATTCAGAAAAAATAATCAATTAATCAAAATAATCTGACTGCTTCACCTTAGTTACTCCAGTTACTTTATTAAGAATTTTACTATAAACAAGATGTTCATAATTGTAAATGTTGTCCAAAAGTCACTCTTACATTGGATTATGAGTTATTTTATTGGAAAGAATTTTTCTGTCTTTTTTGGGGGGAGGGGGGGGGGCATAAATCCAAACAAATTAAAAAATGAATTTACAGTCTTTTATTTCCAAAACTATAGAAGATTGAGGTTCAGTGTAAATTGATAAAATGTTTGCCATGCTGTGGCGACTTCAAAACTGGTGTTGAAAATGGTTGTTGACCACCATTTTCAAAATGGCTGCCAAAAAAGGTGGGAAAATTCAACATTGTCCAATTTCAATGAAATTTGGTTTCCAAAAAGGTATTGCTGTCACAACTTCAAAACTGATGTTAAAAATTATTTGTTGACTGCCATTTTCAAAATGGCCACCAATAAAGGCAGGAAAATTCAACATTGTCCGATTTCAATGAATTTAGGTATCCAAGTGGATATTGACATCACTACTTCAAAACCAGTGTTGAAAATTGTTTGTTGACTGCCATTTTCAAATGGCTGCCAAAAGAGGGCGGAAAAATTCAACATTGTCCGATTTCAATGAAATTTGGTATCCAAATAGATCTTGATGTTGCGACTTAAAACGGATGTTGAAATTTGTTCATTGACCGCCATTTTCAAAATGGTCGCCAAAAAAGGCGGGAATATTCAACATTGTCCGATTTCAATGAAATTTGGTTTCCAAATAGTTATTTATTTCATAACTTCAAAACTGATCTTGAAAATTGTTTGCCGACAAACATTTTCAAAATGGATGCCAAAAAAGGCGGGAAATTCAACATTGTCCGATTTCAATGAAATTTAGTTTCCAAATAGATTTTGATGTTGAGACTTCAAAACCGATGTTGAAAATTGTTCATTGACCGCTATTTACAAAATGATGTCTCAACTTCAAAACTGGTGTCGAAAGTGGTCCTTAGCAAGAACGTTTTGTGTCAAAAAAGCCCAACAAAGAAATATAGTAAAACATTATCAGGCTTTAAATACAGTTCAAGATGTGTTGTTCGAGCTACCAAAGTTTGAGAGACTGAAGATCAGGTGTATAACTTACAATGTTAGCTTGATTGTGGCAACAGAAAGCCAGGTGAACGATACAGGCTCCTGGGAGCCTCTGGTTTATTTACTCGTCGGCTTAGAATATTATCTCCTCATGTTATAATGAAGCCTAATTAAGGGAGTTTATTGAGCCGTTTAAAGTTTACTATACGCATTGGGTGTACTGAAAATGGAAAAGATTCATTACCGTACCAGCAATGTTCAAGTCGAACATCAACATCGCTACAAAAGTCAAATCTAAACTCTTTTCGTGGAAAGAAAATTTGTTTGGGCTATTGGTTAAATCATGCAACATGGGGATGCATAATTACAAAATAATAATGCAGATAGTAAAACGTTTTGTTAGTAGTTAAAAGGATGAACATCGATTTTAGGTCAGAATTAAACTTTGATCCATTTTGCCCAGTTTTGGCATGCAAATATTTGTTTAAGTTTTGAGGGGGTCCAAGTGAAAATCATTATAAGCATATGTGACACAAAGGTATTCAATTTACATGAAATTCATTTATGATATCTGTTTTAAGTAGTAAGTAAGTAAGTTTGCTAAAAGTATGTAAAGTGTGTAAGTACATGTAATTGATTGGTAATTTGGAATGAAAACGTTCGTCCCGCACTTATAATACAATATTTGGCATGAAAAAAGTTCGTCACGCATTATGACCTGATTTTTTACCATCCAATGCAGGTCATGACCAGATTTTTGACAGGTATGATTTTGATTAACATTTGATTATAATGGTTAATTAGAATGTCACTTAGATATACTATTGTTTTAAAGTCATAAATATACTTGTCTTCTTATAAAATTTTAGTTTCTTGATATTTGGGTTATTAGTGGTGGTTTGTTTCCATTGATTTATTCACTTTTTTATCTTTTTGGGCCATTTAGGGCTGCTATATGGTGTGAGGTTCCTTACTGTGTTGAAAACCGTACGGTGACCCCTAGATGCTTTGTTTTGGGTCGTTTTAACCTGGATATGGGATGTTGTCTCCTTGACATTTACCCCATTTCCTTTCTTTTTCATATGAACTTGTTTAGCAAACGACCATATTCATAGGCTTGGGTCTTTTCAGTGTAGGTAAAATCAAAATGTTGAGAAAACTATCAAATAGAAATTTCAGTTTATACCTTACTGTTCTTATCTAAAATGTCTTTACCTAATTTGATTTGTAACAAAGAGGTAAAAGTTTTCTGAAATAATTTTACACATTTAATTTTTCTTCCAAACTGTGGAATTTTTGAACAGATGATTCTCATAACAGGAAATTTCTATCATATAAAGTTTGGCAACATTGAAGTTTTCACTAATTATGGTTCTGTTAATACTTTATATATCTTATACTATAACTTGTTTTATGTATATTTTAAGGAGAGATATTTTAGTGGTGACAGCACAGCTCCTTGTTAATGCCTTGCTAGAAAAAGATGTAACAATAACTGACTTTACACTGATGGTATTTGATGAGTGTCACCATGCCCATGCTAAACATTCTTACAACCAAATTATGCAGAGTTACATGGACCAGAAGTTAACTGATGATTCAATCAGGAATAATTTACCTATGGTAATATTTTAGTAGTATTTTCTTAGTGAAATTTTATGTGAATTTTTGGGACTTTGTTTTGATATTGCACCATATTTTCATCATCTGTGCTCTTTTTTGTTCTCATTGTCATACTTTGCTTTAGATGACAGATCATTATAAAATTTTTATACCCCCGCTGCAAAGGAGGGGTATACTGTTCCATCCGTCAGTCTGTCCGTCATTCTGTCAGTCCAACCATCTGTCATTCTGTCTGTCACACATTATTTTCGTCACATTGTTCTCTGCACCTGCATATCACAGCCACTTGGTATTTGGCATAGTGCTTCAGTATTGGGTCCTATATTGCTTTTAGCCATATCAAATCACCACTTCCTGTTTACTGACTTTGTGTGTTTTTTACTTTTCATTTTCAATATAAGACTTTTTCTCACACTTTTCTCAGCAACTGCACATGCATAGTTGCCAACCATTCGGATTGCCCAGAATAATTCCGAAAATGAGGGCTGTTTCTGCATTCCGGATTTTAGTGTGTCTATTTCAGAATGACAGGTCAAAGTGAAAATAATAAACAAAAACATAGGTAATCAACGAGTTCGCCTCGTTATGGCACTTTGTCATAGTAAAAAATTTTGACTGGATGTTGACATCACATTTGCATGCCTAAGCAAGGTTAGATGATCCTACCATGTAAAGTGACTGAGATCTGAACTTGCCTGAAAACTTGGACATAAATTACTCATGCGTAAAACAAGTCAAAGTGACCTACTTTTGCCTGGATGCTGATGTACCATCAGGGATGCATGCCTATGCAAGGTTACATTATCCTACCATGTACAGTGACTGAGATCTGAACTTGTCCAAAAACTTGAATGTAAATCAATCAAGCAGAAAATATAGGTCAATGTTGGATGCTGATCTATCATCAGAGATGGATGCATATGCAAGGTTACATGATCCTACCATGTAAAGTTACTGATATCTGAACTCGTCCGAAAACTTGGATGTAAATCAATCAAGCGGAAAATATAGGTCAAAGTGACCTAATTTTGTCTGGATCCTGATCTACCATCAGAGTTATATGCATATGCCAGGTTACATGATCGTACCATGTATAAATGTAGGACTAAGATCTGAACTCGTCCTAAAACTTGAATGTAAATCAATCAAGCATGAAATATAGGTCAAGGTGTCCTAATTTTGCCTGGATGCTGACCAACCATCAGAGATGCATGCATATGCAAGGTTACATGATCCTACCATGTGTAGTGACTGAGATCTGAACTCGTCAGAAAACATGAATGTAAATCAATCAAGCGTAAAATATAGGTCAAAGTGACCTAATTTTGCCTGGATACTGATTCACCATCGGAGTTGCATGCATATGCAAGGTTACATGATTCTACCATGTAAAGTGACTAAGATCTGAACTCGTCCCAAAACTTGAATGTAAATAAATCAAGCGTATAATATGGGTCAAAGTGACCTAATTTTGCCTGGATGCTGATACACCATCAGAGTTTCAGGCATATGGAAAGTTACATGATCCTACCATGTAAAGAGACTGAGATCTGAACTCGTCTGAAAACTTGAATGTAAATCAATCAAGCGTAAAATATAGGTCAAAGTTACCTAATTTTGCCTTGATGCTGACCTACCATCAGAGATGCATGCATATGCAAGGTTACAAGATCCTACCATGTATAGTGACTGAGATCTGAACTCAGACGTAAACTTGAATGTAAGTCGTTCAATCGGAAAATATAGGTCAGAGAGACCCAATTTTCTTGGAGGCTGTGAGATAGCCCAAGATGCACCTGCATACAAAGTTTGATGACCCTACTATGCATAGTTGCAGAGATATATGCCCAAATGCGGACGCGGACGTAGACGTAGACACGGACGCCGGGGGTACTCGAATAGTCCGCCTCAACTTCGTTGAGGCGAACTAATCACTAAAATATAGAAATTGTTGAATGTAATGAACAGTTTTGATGTTCAAGTGTAAAAAAAGTAGGTTTTTATAACCCCCGCAAACACAGTTTAGGGGGTATATAGGAATTACCCTGTCTGTCTGTCCATCTGTCTGTCCGTCTGTCTGTCCATCCATCTGTCCACACTTCTTGTTGCACAACTCCTCTTAATTTCACCAACATTATAATCTTATATCAGCAACAGTACAAAATCAAATATTGATGTGTAAGCGGGTCGGTCAAACATTTGAAAAGTAATTAAGGGCATACGATACAGTATAGATCCCATATTGATTTTTACCTGCGTCACCAACGGTGACCGCAGGTCTAGGAGCCGTTCGACTCCGTCCGTCCGTCCGTCCATCCGTCACGCTTTGGGGGTACCAAGTTTGTGTAATCTGAAACTCCGACACTTTTAACCCGATACTTTTGAAACTTTGCACAGTTGTTCTGAACATATTAAAGATGTGCACCTCCCCTTTTGGTGAGATTTGGAAAAAAATTTTGGAATTTATCCATTGTTGAACTTAGTCATTTTTTCATCAAATTTTAACATTACGGTACTGAGTTTGTGTAATCTGAAACTCTGACACCTTATACCTGATGCTTTTGAAACCTTGCACAGTTGTTCTGAACACATTGAAGATGTGCACCTCCCCTTTTGGTGAGATTTGGATAAAAATTGTCGAATTTGTCCATTGTTAAACTTAGTAATTTTTCATTAAATTCATAAAATTTTAACATTACAGTACCTGAAACTCTGACTCCTTTTATCTGGTGCTTTTGAAACTTTACACAGTTGTTCTTGACACATTGAAGATGTGCACCTTCCTTTTTGGGCAGATTTGAAATAAAAATGTCAAATTTATGCATTGTTGAACTTAGTTATTTTTCAGCATATTTTAACATTACAGTGCCTGGTTTGTGTAATCTGAAAGATTAACATTTCTGACTAAATACCTTTGGAAGTTTTTACTGTTGTTTGAACACATTGGTGATGTGAAC